>FIZR01020930.1:0-22059 GCA_900060175.1 Ferrisia virgata | reverse complement strand
AAATTTTATCAGTGTCACACTTGGGAGTTTTTTTTTTTTTTTTTTTTTTTTTTCCGAGTACAATACGTAGTGAGTTTTAATTTCGATTAATTATAGCATAGCCCAAATGGAATTGTGGTGCTGTAAAAATATGTGCCATACAAGTTTGCTGATTATTTCACTCGTGTATCGTATTATTGGACGAGTTCCCGAACGTTTATCCGTATTTTTTAAGATTTCGTTGCTTAAACTTCTACTTCGAAGATGATTTTACTTACTATGGACAGTGAGCGAAGCTTTGGCGGTAACTTCTCCAGCGACATTTTGAGCGACACAGATATAAAGTCCTTCGTCACTATCGGTAACGTTGTTAATAACCAAAGTACGGTGATTAAACGATATCCTTGGCGCAGTTGGTAACACTTCGCGGTGCTCTTTTTTCCACACTATGCGAATATTTTGATTACCTTCGACTTCGCAATCGAATCTCACATCTTGGCCAGATAGAACGGTAGCATCTCGTGGCTCGGTAATGAAACGAGGCAGGACTACAAAGCAAATAGATGTTTAATTTGGTACGCGTATTAAAAGTTGGAGGTACAGGCGGAGGAGGGATTTAAGAGATGCGCAACAGCCCCTGACATGTTTTGTAAAAACCATCGTCGTCGTGTATATTTGTTTAACTGAGCTACCCAACGATGAAGAGAGCAAGATCCCCATCCGGCGTTATGTTCAAAAATTCCGGCACATCTTTTGACTCGTTTCGAAGCAAGCGAGCTTTAAAATTTTATATTCCAACGTCCCGAAGTTCCCCATTTGGTAAATGTTTTATTCGGCGTTTTTTTTCTTCGACTTTCAACCTGCTGGCACATTTCATTTTGAGTTTGTGTAGATTTGCTTGCAGCTCGATATTGATTTCGAGCCTTCCGCTTTGAGTTGAACCAACGCAACGAAAGTAAAAAGAAAGAGAAAGAGATGGTTTTAAAAGCGAAAAATAATTTAAACGTGGAAACAAAAGCTGCCGGCTTTTACGAATTAATTATTTTTCGGCGTTCTTTTTATATAGATGTTTTTCGAGTTTTTTTTCTCTCCGTAAATCGATTGAAAAATAAATGCGTAATTCATTTGCGAATTGAAAATATTTTTGAAAATTTTTATAATTCTAAAATCGCATTGCGTTTTAAACATAGGGCAAAGTGATAAAAAGAGCAGCTAAATTAACCAAAAATAAAAAAATAGAATAGAAACCTAAACATGAACGAGGAAATACAAAAATATTATAGATATTAATAAAAAATGAACGTGTATGACGGCCGCACATGTACGAAAGTGTCTCGAAAGTTTTCCCATGATAAAGACAAAAAATATATATATCGTTCGATAGAATGATACCGTATTAAAAAAATTTATCGACATAACTTACGATTACGTACATATGAAAAATTTATTGGTAAAAAATCGAAACCTATAAAGTTATAGAAATTTTGCTGAAGTTTTTCCCAGCACGTTATAAAATTCCATGTTTTATTTATAAACTTTCAATATTTTTCAAATAACAATAAGGCGGAGTTATTTTTTTTTTTTACTCTGCCCAAGAGTATTTATCGTTGTCGGAGTTTGTTTCTGATGATATTTTCAATTGCCCGTGAAATTTTTTTATTCGTTGCAAATGTCTTTATATCGCAATGTAGTTTGTTTTTATTATTTTGACACGATTTTCAGTCGGTTAGGATATATTTTCGGCGTGTGCTTTAGATGTGTTTTGAGCAATTTGCCACTTTTAAATGTCGAAGTTTTCATGTTCGACGTTGTAAATGCTGATGATGTTTTTTGTTGGGTAGAATAATTTCTATGATTATTTTTTCTTATCACATGCTGCTGTATTGTTTGTTTTTTAAATGATTGTTGAAATATTAATCAATGCGATCGGATAACGTAACGAACGATGAAAAAAATTCGCACTTCGTGATACATTTTTTTTAATCATGTTAAAAAATATTTGTTCGTAATTCTTTAAAAAGAAATATACAATAGACACGTGTTGATTACGATTGTTTATGCTTGTTATTTATGCGTAGGTAGAGGTACTCTTCGCTGTTATTACGTTACCACTTAATCTGAAACAAGACTAGAGAACCCTTGAAAAAAAAAAAAAAAAAAAAAAAAATGAAAATAACTCAAACTTTCATACACAGGTCTACTTTTAATACTTGTATTATGAAGTGTCCTTCGCCTGCTTATTATGGAAAATCTTTCGTTAGTAATGACATATGAAATTTGTATATTTAATATCTGAGTTTGAATTTTGATATCAAATCTTACTACAATGAGTATGGAATTATACACCTAATTTGGGAAATGATAATATAATTTAAACTCCATATACCTAAACTTGTTGCTAATTTATTTTCGTATTGTCTCCGGGTTCAGGTGAATAACCTAAATCGGTATATTACTATAAAATATTCTTTAATTTAAACGTATGCCCGTCATATCTCAGGTAAAATGCATCGCATTTGTATAATGGTATTATACTGTACAGATATAGGGATACATCCAATAGGAGTGGTACAGAAGCGTAACTCACCTTATTTCCGAATCCTTCTCTAGTGGGGATAATAGCTTCATCTGTATGGTCATGCGATTATACATATATGAGGTGGTTGAAAATATTACAATTGTTTGGAAAAATGTTAGTGTATATGGTAGATGATTGGAATGTATAGAACTACGTTTGTTCTTCGTTTTGGCTTGGATTGTACTTGCGAGGAGGAAAACAAGAATAATTTGTAGATCTTCACATACATACATATGTATTCGTGACAAAAAATTATTCTTTACCGAAATGTATATCTAATCAAGAAATATGAACACTGATATTCCCGTTTGGTATATTTTAGGTATTTAAATTTAGTGTATGATACAGATTACGAGTACGATAAAGCAATAAAGAATGTACATATGTATGTGTTTTATCAGTGAGATGTTATCTCATTTCTCTCATTTGAAATGCATAATTCTACGGCTATAAATAAAATACTGAATTCGTGTATTTTGTACACTTCTCTTGCAGATGTTTATTACCATATTTTCCTTACTCATATTTATGATAATGATGAACATCAATATCTGTAACTCTGTGCTCGGACTCCAATATAGTTTAGGTATTGCAGTGGTGGCTGTCTGTTGAATAACCAATTGAAATGAATAATGAAATAATGAGTTAAATTTTTCAAAACCTGAAATATGCTTCCACAATAATACGTTGTAATTCCCTCAAATATTCGGCTATTCTATGTCTATGCAACTGCTTACTTGTGCTTACGATTACGAAGCTACCTGTTGTTTTAGTGAATTTCGGACACCTTATATACGAATAATAGTGAGTCGCATGCGCCGAACAGCTGCGTTCTTTAGCGGCAATAATGAAGTCGTTAACTTAGCCCAAACGTTGGGAAGAACCTTTCCCGAATGGTATTCAGAGTGTTACCGTACGCAGAGTTATGTGTACGTCGTATTATCGTCGCGGTGTCGGTTAAAGAAAAAAATACTTAAAATATGTATTATGTACGACTTCTGTGTCCATTTTACTTATTGAAGATACGACAAGTTCATCGGTAAACGAGTAAATATTTACAATGTATGCCCACTGAGATACCTATACTTGTTAAAACCTTGTTTAGTTCCTTGACACCGGTCCGTCGGTAATATTTGTAATCGTTTGTTCGTGTTAATGAGTCTGTAAAATGTCGTTAATTGGATTGGATTGTTTGGATAATGAACTCGATCGAAATAAACCTCTCAAGAAGCAAGAAACTGTCGATATTCATTTCGAAGATATTTGCTATACGGCTGTAAAAAGGAGTTTTGATTTTTGGAATTGTGGTTAGTATTTTTACTTGCGTATGTACATTCGTAGATTTCTGTAGTTCTTCTATCAGTACATTGTGATTAATATGCATATTATGTTTATTCAAGGTTACCCGAATATTATTCGTAAATATGTTTAATGTAATGTAAATAAATTAGCACTACGTTTGTATTGTATGTACTATAAGTACTGTGGACATACATGCGATTCTCGTTGTTACCTGTACCAAGAGTTACGCAGTGTGACTGAAATATTTATTTCGTTGAAAAATTTTAAAGCTATGTAGTTTACGTGAGAGAAGAGAAGACTATATGAATCTTGAGAATATAACTTGACTCAGGAAAATGATCCTCAGGAAGATAGAATGTAACGAATTTTCATGTCGATTAACATTCTTCAAAATGGGTAATTCAAGTTATTGATTTTATAATTTGAATAGCTGAGAACTTGTAAATGATAATACTGAATAATTCAATTCGTTTTTTTTTTTTTTTCATATTATAAATTCACCGAGTACTCGACTACTTAAGAACAATTATTTTATAAATACAGAAGAACAGCGATCATCCGAACCGTTTTAAATATTTAATCGGATAATGAGTGTTTGCCGTGCCGGTGTTCTTAAAATTCAATACAAAGATGTAGTTTCAAAGTTAAAAATAGTAAAAAAATGTGGCACGAACCTCTATTCTCGTTCAACTTGATACTTGGAAAAGAGTAAACAAATGCTCATTAACCAATCAGATACTTCAGTTTAGAAATTTCAAGGTATTCTATTGGCCAATTAGTATTTGTTTACTTTTTTCCAAAAGTTCATGAAATAAATGAATAGAAACTAGAAATTGAGATTTGCTTTAAATTTAAAACGATATTTTTTTCGACTAACTAGCAACGATGAAACTTTGAAATAATAACTTGAAAAATGTCGTACAAAACTACGAAAGCGAAAAAATATGTTATCATAACTGATGTGTAAAAATAATATGTATTTGGATTACTTATCCGAATTAAATTTATTTTGTATAATCAAAGTTCGGATAACCGTGGGGTTCTACTGTGTAAAGCTCATGAATTGTTATTTCGCTATGCGATAGAGAAACGTCGTGTTGTAGGTACCTTCTACCTATCTATGTTCATTTTTCAAACAATTATCAATGATAAGAAAAAATCACACAAATTTCAAATTTTTGGAAATCAGTTTAACTTATTATCTTGTCTTCAATTATTTTGCTCTACATCGATTCAAGAAGAGTTATACGTATTGATGATCAATTAGACAAATCAGTCAAGATCGAAATCACAAAAAATAATAGATATTCGTTTTCGTTTTCAATTTAGCTTATCTCTTACAACATAAGTTTGGTATAATTAACTCGGAATATCAAC
Source organism: Ferrisia virgata (assembly GCA_900060175.1). Lineage (NCBI taxonomy): Eukaryota > Metazoa > Arthropoda > Insecta > Hemiptera > Pseudococcidae > Ferrisia > Ferrisia virgata. The sequence goes on along the minus strand of FIZR01020930.1, from coordinate 16,823 downwards.
TATTTACTACGGCGTGTGTTCAAATTTCCAAACACACGCCTAAAAAGTATTTTATTTTTGTTGGAAATTTGCCACGAATTGAATTACCTATTTGAAATTTTCACTAGTTAAAATAAGTTTTGTTCGTAAGGTATTGGTATCGTGACAGTTGAACAGATATGTTTACTACCGAATAAATATTATGCGGATATATCTGTATGAAAAATTAGCTATGACGATGTATCGCCGTCGTTCGAGATACCACAAAATAATTCAAACTTATAATTTTCAATTTTTTCGTCGAGTCATGTTATATTTTTTATTCAAGGCTATTTGTTGAATAATTTTACGTGCGTGTATTTAATACAGGTAATTGCAGGCACGTACAATAGGCACTTTATAGATATAATTTTGTGCTTTCGGCTCGTACCTGTTGAGTATGTACTTAATGCGGTTTTAATTGGCAGTTTTCTATACCCTGGATAAGTTATACAATTCGATACGAAAAACTATATTCATACAGAGCAAGTATTTTTTAGAAAAATTTATTAGGTACTTGTGTTTTAAATTTTACGGTATCTTTGAGATTATTTTACGCTCGATTTCATTAGATTATCAACCACAGGTACTGTTTCACGAAGGAAAAAAATACGTAATATGATAGTGTTTATGTACTCGAATCGTACTTCTGTAATCATTGCGATATCAGCTCATCGTGTCATAATGGTGCACTTATTATTAGAGATACATATATCAAGTCCGTGGATTATTTAATTGCAATTACCATACGAACTCTTGTAAACTTACACCGCAGAAGATTGTTCTTGTTCATCAGTTTATTGCGGTATAGATAGTATGTCTTGACCTTTAAAGAAAAGAATGTTTATGAAAGAACTTCCAGATTGCAAGTTACTATTTTGGAACGTTAATGACTCAATTTAGAGTAATTATTTATACTGAGTTGCTAATGGTTTCATTTTGAATGTCGTAGGCTGTTTGTATTCAGCATGTAGGAAATTTACTTTACTACAGAACTAGTTTTACATCAAAACTTGTATAATATTAAACACCCTAAAGCTAATTCCCAACGTCATAATTATTCCTGTGAGTAATATATATGCATATACCTTGCAGTACATCCATATATGTGTATACGTGTTAATTATCCGTATAATTACTCATTGCAATATGTTGAAAGATTGAAAGTGTAATATATTTGCGGTGAAAAAATTTGACAATATTAATGTCATTTGAACTCTCTAATTTCATTCAAATAATCTGTTTCTAGTGTTAATTTTTTCCACTTTCTCGTTATTTATTCAAAAAAACGATAATAATATGTAGGCACACCTAGAGTATTACATACCACACTTAAATTATGAAATGAAAAATAATTAGGAATGTGATTTTATTATATTGCAGAAAAGAAAGACATATTGAAAAACGTTAACGGTGATTTTCAAAGTCGCAAGTTGACCGGAATAATTGGATCATCTGGTAGCGGCAAAACTACCTTATTGGATATCATTTCCGGATACAGGTGCGACATCGACGATATGTTGTTAGTGTAGCAATGTGCCAAAACTAGTTTTTTTTTTTTTTTTTCTTGTATCTTATATGCATTTTATACTTTGATAACTTGATCTGCGATAACGATTACCACAGACACCGAGAATCTATGGTTTATTGAACGTTGGCCTTGTATCGGAGTAAAAAAAAAATTAAAAATATTTTAATAAATGGATGATTTACTTTCAGATTAAGAGGTATATCGGGTTACGTTTATGTTAATGGCGGTCAAAGGAATATCAAAAAATTGATCAAACAAAGTTGCTACATAATGCAAGATGATAAACTGCAACAATTAATCACCGTGCAAGAAGCGATGACGTTCGTGTCCAATGTTAAATTGGATATTAACGTCGCAAAAAGCGAAAAACAAAGTAAAGTGAGTCATACCTACAGTACATTATTATTTTCGTCTTATTTCGTTAAATAGATAGCTATTATAATTGTCTTATTCTCTGGTAACATAGAAACATATTGTTTAATATCCGAACATGTTTCGCAGATTGCTGAAATATTGAAAAATTTATCGCTTTCTGAATGTCATCAAACTTTAACCAAAGATTTATCCGGAGGTGAACGTAAACGACTAGCTATTGCTTTAGAATTAATTGGCAATCCACCTGTGTTATTTTTAGATGAACCTACGAGGTACAGTCGAACACACATAGTAAAAATTATACACGCAAGTGTACCTAAATAATTAGCTAGACAGCGCTTCATTAAGGTGTATAATTACGCAGCCAAATGTGATGTTTTGTTTGTTTGTTTTTTTTTTTTTTTCATATGTACCTGCCTGTACAGCGGATTAGATAGTAAAGCTGCTCGACAATGCTTAGAAGTGTTGCAGAGGTTGGCGTACGAAGGCAAAACTGTCATTTGTACTATTCATCAACCTAGTGCTTTGTTATTGAATATGTTGCATAATATTTACGTACTTTCGAATGGATATTGCATTTATCAAGGAACTGTCGATAATCTACTTTCGTATTTATCTTCAAACAATTTCATTTGTCCAGTTTACTATAATCCGGTGGAATTCGGTAAGATACTTGAAGTTGTAAAATCTAAAATTGAAAATTTGAAACTTACGAGAAACAAAGTTTACATCCAATGGTTCTTACCTTCTTCTAAAATTTCCATCTGATGAAGAATTATGGTTCTTGTTCGTCGTTTTTTTTTCTTTTCCTCGTTCCCATATTTTATAATTCAGTAACTTTATTGATAATGGAAATTCATCGATTTATACATTTCCGAACTAATCTGTTGATGTGCTATATTAATTTTAGTGATCGAATTATGTGCTCTGGGATCAGATGATAACACGATAACATTAAGAGATTCTATTAGAAACGGTAAATCGCAAGAATGGCTAGATTCTCCAGCGTGTTGGAGTAATATACCTTGTAAGTTGGGTGAAATTTCTATTTCTTCGATTATTTTATTACTCAACGAATTTTTATTTAGTGAACACCATGAACTTGAAAGCCATTCAATGTACCGAATTGCAAGACAATTTTCACTACGCTACCTCGCTTCGAACCCAAATTAATTATTTATTAAAAAGAAACATGTTGACGTCTGTAAGAAATCAGGTTGGTGAACTAATCGCATATTCACTATGCTATCAAATTATCTAGAAATTTACGAATAAAAATACTGACAGTTCGAATCGTTTTACAGTTCCTCACTCGTCTTCGAATAGGTCTGAATATATCGCTCGGACTATTATTGGGAATGTTTTTCCGCGATATTGGAAACGATGCCGCACAAACGTCGACTAATTTTAATTTATTATTTTTTTGTGTTTTATCCGTGATGTATAATGCTGTGACTTCAAAAATAATCACTTGTAAGTACGTGGTATGCAATTCATTCATATTAGACTGCTGCTGATTTCTCAAGAACATGTGTTTTTCAGTTCCATCCGATTTGCCTGTGATAAGACGAGAGTATTTTAATCGATGGTATTCGCTAAAAGCATATTTCATATCGACCACTATTAGCGATACGCCTGTTCAAGTAAATAAACAAATATGTGCTAATTACGGCCGGAGCATTGTTCCTCCAACCTAACCTAACCTACATTATGCGTGATTTATTTTTAAATAGGTTTTCAGCGTTACGATGTTCACCGGACTCGTGTACGTGTTATCCGGACAACCGTTAGAATGGCTGAGAATGAGTCAATTCTTAATTATCATAATATTAATTTCGGTGCTGTTTCAAGATTACGGTATTTTGGTTGGAACTTTACTGAATGTCGAGGTTTTTATAACGTTATTTTGAACGAATATTACAGAGAATTTTTTCGTGTTTGTCTCATACGAGGGTGTTTTTTTTCCCTATCAGAACGGATTGATATTTGGACTGTTCACGATTTCTCCGTGGGTGATGTTTTCCGGATTTTTCCTTTATTACAGAGATACTGAGTGGTATTTTAGATGGATCTATGATATATCTGTGCTGAGACATGCTCTCGAAGCTGTTAGTATTGCCGTGTATGGATATAATCGTAAAAAACTACGTTGTTCGAAGGTAGGTGGGGGTACCGTCCTGCGTAAATATGTTTCTTTTTGCCTACCAAAGAAACTAGTTTTGGTTACGTTTTAATTCCTGAATGAATGTTTTGTTTTTCCAGATATTTTGTTATCATATAGATCCAAAAGAATTTTTAACCTTTGTTGATATCTCATGCGACAAATACTTGATAAATCTTGCCTACATCACAACTTTATTGATTTTCGTCAAATTGGCGTGTTATTTTGTTTTAAAACGTAAACTTCGTTCGTAAAATATGATCAACGAACGGTACTAGTCATTGACATTACCAGATTTTCTATTTATTTAATTTTTTTTTTAAATTTGTTATAATTTTAATAAGTTTATGCACCTTTGTACCATCTCTCTTGTTATTTTCTTACAAAAAAGTGCCAAAGAGAGAGAGGCAGAAAAACAAAACAATAAAGAGTGAGAATATTGAAATTTCGTTAGGAGTATATTTTTCTACATTTTACTACGTAGACGCTTTCATGTACACATTTACAAAAATCAAATCGTTCACGTTTACGAATAAAAAACAATATCAATTAGTTAAATACGGGTATACAGGGCGTACAATATGATTCGAATTTTAATTTTAAAACAACAAAACATAGTGAAAAAAACAAAAAAAACGTAGGAATAAAATAATAGGTAGGTTCAACAAAACGATCATGATACGGAGTAATCGATTTAAAAAAAAAAAAAATCACAGTTTAAATAAATAAATGGTAAAAAGCGTTTACAATCACCGTAATTAAAAATAATACGTAAGACATTGAACCGTGTGCGTTGCAAGTTTTCGAAAGAGAAATAATTCATCCAAAACTAAACTATTATAATTATTCGACTAATGAGGAAAAAAAGTGACTATAAAATAACTATTACGTTATTGCTATCCAGTTACCTACGTAAATTAATAATCACCGTGAAAATTGTATTTTGCTGTCGAGGCGTTCTTACGAGCTGATTTTTTACCTCGTCGTTTATGATTTTTTTTTGAAGAAGGAATGTTCTGTTGAGATTTGGACGCGCCTTCTTGGGTGTCACTTTGATCATCGGAAGTTTCGCCACTTTCCGAAACGCTGGTTAGTTCCGTTTCGGAACTTTGTAAATTCTCGTTGTACAAAAGTATACGATCTTGTCTTGCTTTGGACGAGTTGGTGGAAGATTCGGTTTCGCTTGTATCACTTTCGCTGGCTCGACGTTCTTTGCGTTGGGTACGACGTTTAGTTCGTTTACGTTGCTCCAAAATGCTAATATCGGAACTGAAATGATAATAAAATGAGTGCAGATTAGAAATTTGGATTTATGGAATAATATGATGGAAGTTAGGTTCATTGGTTACACATTATTTCTCACCTGTATAATTTTTTTGATATAACATCATTGAAAGTTACAGTTTTTTTAGACGCCGATTGACTATACGAATCCGAAGAGAAATTTATATCGTCGACTGAATAAGACCTGCTAGTTTCAACGTGATACAATTCATCTCCGCTGGATTCCGAAAAGCTTCTATTTTTCTTTAAAATACTTCCCCGAGACTGTTGACAGAAATTATTAACCGACAATGTGATATTATGGTTTATGAAAATGTAGCATTCGTCTAGAAGGCCAACAACTCACCATATCCGCATATTTATACGCGGACTGTATATCGATGGGTTGAGTACCTTCGGAAAAAACGCAGTCGGGATCTTCGTTCTCACTTTTATGACTGTCGACACCATCTTCGTCGGATTTTTTCTCACCGGATCGCTTTTTTCGGCGAGATTTCTTCACACTTGTAGAATCCACTATCCAAGAATGATTACCTGATCGCGAATTAGTATTAATGTCCGCCGATCGTTGAGAGATATCGAATATTATTTCAGATTCGCTCAAACTATGCTTCTCGTATTCCGATTTAGTCGGCTTATAAGAGGAAAACTGACCAAAATTGATATTATCGAGGAACTGATTACAGAGTTGTTCTTGACTTAAAACAACTCTACCGGTAGTTACTTCCGTTTTAAGAGTTGGCGTTGATATCTTCATATCGAGATTTCTTTCTGATGATATTTTCAACGTAACTTGTTCGGGGGCGAATTGTGTAACTTCCAAAGTCACATCTAATGAATTTTCCTTCTGTCGAAAACAAAAACATTACGCATTTATAATTGGCAATAAATCAATTAAAGTTGGGCACCACTATCGATAACAACCAAAACTACTTACTTTATCTTTCATTTGCAATTGAATGGCTTCAGGTTCGTTCAGATAAGATTTCTTTAAATTATTTTCATCGGGACCGACTAAATATTCTAAAGGTGGTTTGTCCTTAATTTCCAAGTGTAAATAAATAAAAGTATTCTCATCTTCTATCAGGTGTTGTAGAGGGTTTTCAACTTGTAATGTATTATCGACGAAAGCAACGCAAAAGGAATAATACATCGGGAAGTGACCAGCTCCGAGGGTAGAGAATTTTATCAAGCAACCTTTACGGTTATCAAGAATACGATACTTGAATGAATCACAGCAAACGTTACGTACTTTCAGCACAAATGCCAATTTGTTCTGATTATAATTGCAATAATGTTCGGGTACTTTATATTTAATATCTTCGCGTAAGAAATTATCGTTATTTGATTCAAAACGTTCCGAAACATTGTTATCAATTTTGACATTTTCCAATTCATCATTAATTTCTGTAACTAATGTAGCGTGTTTTATATGTTGATTATCGTTGAAACTGTTCGGTTTAGATTTTTTCTTGATTGGCATTTCAACTTTTAAAACTTGCGTATCTGGATAAAACTTGGCAGAACTTCCATCTTCATCTACTTCGTATGCAAGAGGTATGCGAGCTTTGTACTTGACAGGACTGTCATTTTGTAAACATAAATGTGATGGAAAAAATTCCAGTACGGTATTCTGGATTGATTTCAACAGCGGTAATTTAATTTCGACTAACGTGTGAGTTGGTATTAAGGCATTCAACTTGGAAAATGTATCGTTGGTGCAATTTTGTAAGTCTTTTTGATCACGATAAACGATTGAATAAGAAGGTTCGGTATAGTCATCGACAATTTGCCCATTTTCCTTGACTATACTTTCATTCAATTGCTGATTCGACTGACGTATTATTGTGTGTTCAAGCGAACCTTTGTGAGACTTGCTCAATACAACAAAATTGACTTTATCTAGGAGAACATTGTATGACTTTTCAACTGCTGCGAAGGCAGTATCGTGTACGAGTTTTTTCACAGCATCACTTTGACCAGCGTACTTTAAAGTTTCCGGATGAAATACTAAAGTGTATATATGATATAGGTTGTTACTTTTATCGTATCTAGATTGTACCGGAGATAATGAATAAGGAATTGACAAGTTGATACCATTATTGTTATTCTGTTCGGCGGGGCGCGAGCTAAACTTGCTAATAGTTTCAGCGGTGCAGAAATTGATGTAAGTTTTAGATGAGCCGTTCGCAATGGTTTTTATTACATAGAATGGTTTCGGTTTAACGAACACCACGTTACGTCCGAGTTCTTTTTCCAATTTTGTGATTTCGTCTTCGTATTGTTTCCGATTAACTGGGTCATTTATTTCCTCCACATATTGCCGGAACAAATCGCGGAATTTTTCATCTTCGAAGGCTCGGCTCAGTTTAGATATTTCGTCACCGGATAAAGTTACGCTGTGCAAAGAATTTGTTGCCATTACCGAAAAACAGTCTAAATCAATACCTAAAATTTTTCTCACTTCGTTTGGTAATTTTAAAAGTACTTTTTTATCATTAAAATGCCGTGTTTATACGCAACTCGAAGCCGAAAGATACACAGCGCAGGTTTCTTGCGCAGCAAATTGTAAGTAAACACGCATTTCAAAATCTTGTTTCACTTTTTCACACCAGTTTCGCTAGTATTTCTCTAGGCAGAGGAATACTACCCGCGCAGATTTGTATATATTTTACTCTTTCAGTTTTTTTGTTTTTTTTAAAGTTTTTTGGATAAAAGTTTTTTTTTTTCAATTTAAAATGGAAATATAAAATCAAGGACGAACAAAAAATCTTAATTAAAAATAATCAAAATATTTTTCGAAATTGTAAAACTGAAAAGTATTTTTGTGAATTTCTAAATTACCGTAAATTTTAAATCGTCTATCGAAATCAGCTGTTGAGCTTTTTTGACGTTTTCTCAACTTATCAGCTTCCTGCACTCTTGTCATATTTGCTTTTTTCGGCGATATTTTGGTGGTTATTTTGGAAAATTTTATCTCGATGATGATAATGCTATTGATTAATTACACCCCGATACGCAATAGCACATCTACGCCGTTATAATTATGTCAAGTAATGTTCTGAAATTATTGAATGGTTCATCCAGCAGTAGTTATCGTATTTTGAATAATATTTCTAAAGCATCACCATTTTCCGCGATCTTTACGTAAGTTCACTTCTTATCATGTATTTTCGTTTTATTAACTCTACTGTCCAGTATCGTATTTCAACTTTCTTTTTCCAGTTCAAAACAGAAATTTCCTTTGGTTATGGCCGCCGCTACTAATTCCACAACTTACGCCAATCAATTAATTCACGAACGATCTCCTTACCTGCTTCAACATGCAAGGAACCCTGTGAACTGGTAACGTATCTTTGTGTAAATCTATGGTATCTTCTTATGAATGAACATTGCGATATCAATAAACTTACGCTCACGTCAGGTATCCGTGGGGAGATGAAGCCATTGAAAAAGCGAAAAGTGAAAACAAAGTTATATTTCTTTCGGTTGGATATTCCACTTGTCACTGGTGTCATGTTATGGAGAAAGAATCATTCGAGAATGAAGCTGTCGCCAAAATAATGAATGAACATTTCGTAAACATTAAAGTTGATCGCGAAGAGAGGCCGGATATTGATAAATTGTATATGACTTTCGTCCAGGTACTGGCGATTTTGCAAATGATTCTTTGTAGCCAGATAAAGTAACATATGTCTTTTTCAAGTTGACATCTGATAGCGGTGGTTGGCCAATGAGTGTATTTCTTACACCAAATCTGCACCCAATCGCTGGTGGAACCTATTTTCCTCCTGAAGATAAATACGGTAGACGTGGATTCAAGTCTATTCTGCTGGATGTTGCGAAACAGGTTAGTTAAATTATTTTCCTAGTTAATTGCTTAGAGTAATGTATCAGTTTAGCGTTTTTTTTTATTTAGTGGAAAGATGATCCTAAAAAATTGAGCACTACTGGAGAAAAAGTAATTTCCATGTTGGAAAAAGCCAATACTTTTGAAGTAGGCATTGCCGTTGAGCTCACCAGGGGTGTTGTTCCAGATGAAAGTTGCGTCAAGCTGTGTTATCAGCAGCTATCTAACCGATTTGATCATACCTTCGGAGGTTTTGACTTGGCTCCAAAGTTTCCCCAGCCATGTAATCTTTTATTCTTATTCCACTTCTATGCTCAAAATCCTGATTGTAATGAGAATAAGATGGCTCTAACGATGGCTTTGAAAACACTCGAAATGATGGCGAAAGGAGGTATTCACGATCATATCGGACAAGTAATTCTAGTTATTCTGTTGTGCATGAACCACGAAAGCTTGTTTCAATTTCTCACGAAAAAATGAGTTTTTAAGTTCTTGTATTTCTTTCAAAGGGATTCGCTCGATATTCTACGGATGAAAAATGGCACGTCCCTCATTTCGAAAAAATGCTCTATGATCAAGGTCAGTTAGCTGTTGCATACTCTATCGCTTACCTTATAACGGGAAGACCTTTATTCAAAGACGTATTGGATGATATTCTAACTTATGTCGATCGTGATCTGAGTTTCAAGGTAAACGATGTCGAAAAACTCGTGTCACTTGTTATTTTCTAATAACTAACGCTATCTCTTTTTTATTCCAGGAAGGTGGTTTTTATAGCGCTGAAGATGCGGATTCTTTACCGTCCACAAGTGCAAAACATAAAAGGGAAGGTGCCTTCTATGTTTGGACTTACCATGAAGTGAAAGATTTACTGGCTCAGCCGTTGAAGTATAATGATACAGTTTTACTCAGTGATGTTTTTATAGACTATTATAATGTTAAGAAAAACGGAAATGTCGACCCTCACTCAGTAATAATTTTTCAAATTTATTTTTCTGGCGGTATATTTTAAATATTTTAATGAGAGTACTTAACCCACAGGATCCACATGGTGAATTACTGGATCAAAATGTATTGATTGTTTTCGGTAGCGAAAAAAATACTGCTGAAAAATTTAATCTCAGCGAAGATCAGCTTAAATTTGAATTAGAAACAGCTCGTAAAATATTATTTGATGAACGAAATAAACGACCTAGACCTCATCTTGATTCAAAAATTATTACATCGTGGAATGGTTCGTTACAAAGCTGACAGAGGTATTTTTGCGTTGTTTGCTATTGTTCTGTTATAATACGTGGTTTTTTAATTATTTAAGGTCTTATGTTATCCGGATATGCGGTAGCAGCTCAAGTTTTGCAAAATAACGTGATCCAAGAACGAGCAATCAAAGTTGCCGAGTTTATTAGAAAGTATTTATGGTCTGACAGCAACCAAGAACTTTTACATTGCTGTTACGTAGATGATATCAAAGAGAATGTTGTACAAATGTAACGTACCTAAATGGTTGACATTTCTACAGCTTAATAATTTATCGTAAAACAATTATCCTTGGCGTTTATTTCTCTAGTCGGAATCCAATTCACGGATTTTTGAATGATTATACTTTCTTAATTCGTGGCCTGTTAGATCTTTATGATTGTACTTACGATCCTCAGTGGATTGAATGGAGCGATATTCTGCAGGAAAAACAAAATCAGTTGTTTTGGGACGCCAAAAATAAAGCGTATAATTTGAATTTACCTAACGATGAAACTGTTTTGTTATCATTGAAAGACGGTAAAGAATTTCTCTGTCTGAAAATGGTTTTTTGTATGCGTACAACTTGAATGCATATGTTATTTTTTTTATTTTTCAAGATCATGATGGGGCTGAACCGTCAGGAAACTCGGTGACTGTACAGAATCTGTTACGATTATCGACCTTATTAGATAGACAGGATTATTCTGAAATAGTCGAGCAAACGTTATCATCTTTCACAAGTAGATTGACTCGGTTCCCATCAACGCTTCCCGAAATGGTTTGTGGGCTTATGTTCTATAATGACTCCGCCACTCAGGTATTTCTTCTATAAAATTCGATTGATTTTTCACAAAAACCGATTTCTAATTCAACCATTGATGTTATTTCAGATTTTCGTCGTTGGTCCTAAGAATGATGCTACAACAAAAAATATGCTGTCGGTAATACGTAAACATTATATCCCAAATCGCGTTCTAGCTGTGATTGATGACGATAAAACGTCGGTGCTGTATCGTAAATCAGAAACTATTCAAAGTATTGTTGATTCTGAACCAAAAAAAGTGAATGTACATGTTTGCAAAAAACGTATCTGTTCTCTACCTGTGACTACGGTTGAAAGTTTGGAAACTTTGTTAGTTTAAAATGTAACATTTGAGTAAATAATTTTTTTCAAAGCAATATGCCAATTAAATAACAAAAATTTATTCGTGTGTGAAATTACATGTAAATGGGTTTACCGAATATGTAAAAAAAAAATTCTTACGCGCTTACATACACACTTATGTAATAGGAAGTTATTTCGTATACATCATTTTAAATCTTTATCAATATGTTTTTTGTTCTATGAAATAGCTTTCAGAAGTAAACGAAATAATTTCACAATTTATTCTGCGAATTGTGCGCGCTATCATGTGGAAGCAATTCAAGCTAAACGGGTGAATGTACCATCGCTTATTGCTACTACCGCATCGTAACTAAAACAATTTTTTCTTATAATTAATAACGCATGGGATGAGATCATTTTTCAGGGCAGTACACGAATATACAATATTAAAATAACAAAAATGTAAAAAATACAAGCGATTAACAAGACTTTTTAACGTAAAAAAGTATCAAAAAACCGGTATAAAACTAGAAAAATTTTACATCGTTGGTGAAAGCGTGAAGTGGGTGTTGGTTGACGAGGTGTTGTAATTTTTATGTATCACGCTGATATCTTCGTAAGAGTTTCGACCATCTTTTAATCTGGAAAAGGAATGTACAAGTAAAATCATTAATCGACTTGAACTGGTCTAACTATTTAATCATTTTGATAATTTATTATTTATGTTATGAAGCCATAAGTGGAGTAAGGCATATAGTATGATTGCAAATTTGCAATGTTTCAAATAATTGGCAACAATTGTTTTGAAATGATGAAAAATTAAGAATAAAAAATTGTTTCAATAGATTAGTTCGCCACAAATCCGCCAGATAGCAACTGGCAACTATTTTGGTTTGAAGCAATTCGCATTGAGCCGGTGAAAGAGTCGACAATTCGACATTCAACAAAACGTTATTTTGAATACTTTGTCCGTCGGTATTTTAAGCTGAGGTGTCATTAATTTTCTCGTCATGCGTGCGATTTTCAGATTTTGTGATGATCTGTCGAGTTTATTCGTGAATTTTTTGCGTAAAAAAGTGAATACATTATGTGCAATTTTATGAATAACCTTCGGTGATATTCAATTGTTAAACCTGATGTTGTAATTTGCGAAATTTTCCCCTCTGGAACCACCTCGAAAATGGCATTTTTGTGAGTACGTATTTTCAATTTTACTCATATGTTTCTCAACTCTTTTTAGCGCGTGTTACGATGTTAGCAAAGTAATTCAGTATTGTTTAATATATAAATTAAATTCGCAAATTACCTCGTATATGTCGGAATATATAACAAACTGGTAGTTTCATAATCACAACCATCGGATATTCGCATCGACTGAGGAACTGAAGCACCATTTGATGATGAAGTAATCTCTCTGTTGTCAACGTAAACTCCGCTTATACGCTGATCGTTATATTTTTTAAATCGGGTGTTCTGTTAATTTAGATTTTACAAAGGATTATTTTAAATTAAGGTGATTATTTCAACCTAAATTCAATCGTTTGAACCTACTTGAGGTACTAAAACATTGTGCGAATCTAAAGAACGATAATCTGTCTCGTTACCGGTAGAATTACTGCAATTACTGCATTCTTCGTAGCAACACGTTGAATTCTTATATGCGCATTGGTTACTGTTGTAAGTATTAATTTGTTCTGAAAATATTTTAAAATTTTCATTAATTGATATTCTGGACGACCATGATAAATTGGATGTTGCGAGTATCGATGAAAGTTGTTTAGTGTCTAACCTATAAATAACGTGGGTTGAAAAATATCAGTTTTTTCAGAATGCGAATCACTGTTGCTTGTTTTCGTTAGAAAAGAACTATTCGTTTCGACACAGTTACTCGATTCGCTCACGATGTACTCCGGATTTTTAATAATAGACGTAGTAGCGTAAGGAGTAGGATTCGATGAATAATTCATATGATTGACTTCCTTCTGCGGATTACCGAAAGTTGAAAAGTTTTTATAATCCACTTCGGCATAGTCGTGCTCGTTGATTCCCAGTGATTTGGATTTTTCTATATTTTGCCAGCCGTGATCAATCCATAATGTTTGTTTACCTGTGAAAATGTGTAAGTGTCTAGTTGATTATAACCGGTTTGTGTACTAGTACTCGGATTTGGTACACTATCGAACATTGACAGAAAAATTTACCGTCGAAACTATCTAATTTTTTTCCAGTAGTATGTCTTTTTCTATAATAAATGGGAATAGAGATACCGCAAAATATTGTGCAGACGACAAAAAATGCTAAAATTATTAAAGCGTATTCTCGGTTTTTCTGATTGATATAGGTTTTGACGGCGTTATCGCGATTTATAGAGAGTTGAATGCCGCTACTATAAGGTCCTTCTCCGGCACCCGTATAAGCAACTATTCTAGTCACGTAACTCGCACCAAATGTCAAATTATGAAGTATAATCGACGTGGTAGACGCGTTTAGTGTTTCTTGAACTAACACTTTGCTGTCGTTATAGCTGGTAACTTTTATCTGTTAACAGAGAACAGACACGATAAAATGATAATTCACCGAGCTCGATGACGATGCTCGAGAACAGTCTTGAATACAAATAAAGTGCGAAATTGAAACCAGCCCTTTCGCAAGAGACCTGCTATACGTATAACGTACCTTGTATCCGAGTAAATGACCGTTAAAATGTTGTGGCGGAGGAGGAGACCATTTTACAAAAGCCGTAGTTTCGTTTAACGTTTCAATTTGTATATTTTCTGGCGGCGCTGAGGGTACTGAAAGGGCAAAGGTAATTCGTTATTTGTATTTAATTCATCGAATAGGTATTTTTTCCAATCAACTTACCATCGTGCAAAGTTTGTATAGCCATTGAATTGGAAGGTTGTCCGTCGACTGATTTATAGAAAGGTACGAGGAAAAAGTCGTATTTTGTAAATTTCCTTAAATTACGTACGTAACACCAGCCTTGCTTTAGTTGGTCTTTCAGAACTGTCCAAATACTGTATGTTTGTGAGCCACCCGATTGATCACGAAATCTTACGTATAAACCTTCGATCCATTCTTCGTTCGAGATCATCTAGGTAGTCAAACAGATTGTGGGTAAGTTCGGTTGCGTAACGAATATTTGAAGGATGCAAATAGTGGAAGTAGGTACACGATAAACTCTTCTAAGTATGTTAAATAGGCAAAAGCCACGTGCTAAATTGATAATTTAACTACTATTTTGAGAAAGACATTTGAAACAAACTGCGCAGAACTTACTAATCAATACTAAAAACAGTAAATTTTACCTCCCATGTGACTTTAATCGATGTGGATGTTTCTGCAGTAAGTTCCTTCAATACTATCACTTTTCCATTCAATCTTGACCGAGCCTCGGCTAGAACATGATCCGGAATGATGGATTTTTCTCCTAAAGTATGAATTACATCTGACATTTCGCTAGTGCTGCTCACACCGTACGCGTTCTCGGCTCGTATAATGAATATATAAGGGGAGTCCGGTTTCAGATTACTTATCTACGATAAATTTTCAGTTTAATTTAATTATATTTATTAGCAGGCCGTCATCGTCGACGTACCGTATCGCTGAAACCGAGTACGCAAATGAATTAACCTACCGTCGTTGTGTTGTTTAGAATACGATGAGCTACTATCATCCAGCCTGTTTGTAAGGATGAACTAAAACACTCGACTGTGTAACCTATTGAATCGAAAACCGAGTTGGAAGACCAAGATAATGTTACAGATGAATTGGTAACATTTATCGCGTAAGGTTTGGTCGGAGGATAGGGTAATTTTGACGGATCCGGAGATTTATGCAAATGTACATCATCTGTCGATTGATCCACTGTCAGAGACGCTGACCATGTCGTTTCTCCGCTTTCTGATGAAGCTGCGCACGTGTAAAGCCCGCTGTCGGAGAATTGTAGCACTACGAGCATGTTAGAAATCAAATACCGAGTATTATAATCGATTTTTTTCTGATTATAGCTGAAAATATTCGACCGTAAACGAATCGAAGAGTTTGAAGATGAATCTTTTATTACTGGACTACTACTGTTTTGCGAAAAAGCATCTGATATATTGTAATAAGTAATTAAAAAAATTTGTGCTACTTTATCGCGGTTTCCACCCTCCAAAGACATCATTAATCATCGCTGTCGTCGTTTTGTAAATAGACTTTATATACCTTACAAAAAGAGTCGCACACGACGTCTGTGTAAAAAACACAACAAGCGGAGAACAATGAACGAGATGTCAAACAAGACAAATTAATTTTTTCATGCTCGATCTTTCACTCGAAAAAAAATGTTTCATAAACACCCGTATTGTTATATTATTTATTATTTACACTTGAATTTCATTCGTAATCTCGTCTTCTAGAAGAACCCTACTCTAAAGTATAGAAATATTTTTTTGATTATTAAAATTGAGGAAGTTGGGAGATTTAGATAATTAACTTCCATTGAGCATTGATGTAGCTTTCTCCTCAACAGATTCCCGCGTTCGATTCAGCAGTCAAAAAAGTAATATGAAACAATGAATAGAAACGTTTTACCTTTTATAGAAAGTGTTCCTTCAAGAATTATACTGAGTCTGGGATCGTTATTCGTATGCAGCGGATTTCCGTTTTTGTACCATTTAATCTGTGGAGTAGGTGTTCCTCTGGCACGACAATAGAGCTTTGCATCCGAATATATGGGCAAGGTTTGATTTGTTGGACCCATTTCAATTATCGGAGGAGGTATATCGATTACCGAAGTCACCTTATCAATAGTACAGTGAAAATACGTTGAGAAATAAAAAATAACTACGTTATACGCATTAATTTAGTTTTTACTGATTACTAAATTAAACTAGATAGCCTACCTGTAGGTAAGCTCGAACGCTAGTTGATCCAGCCACAGATAAAGCTGAGCAGACTAAAAAACCAGTATCTTCTCTTTGAGCTCCTTGAATTCGTAATGTACCATCAGCGAGTACGTGGAAATGACCGTATGTGTTTCCGGCAAACATCAACATTTGCGAACCTTCTTTGGTCCAGAATACGGAAGGTGGTGGATTACCTTTGGTCACGCAAGTGCAAGTTGCTATTCCATTCAGACCGATTCTCTGATCCGTTGGTATTTTCACAAAAAAAGGCGGTGCTGCGGGACAAATTTTATCAGTGTCACACTTGGGAGTTTTTCTTTTTTTTTTTTTTTTTTTTTCCGAGTACAATACGTAGTGAGTTTTAATTT
>FIZR01020929.1:0-21428 GCA_900060175.1 Ferrisia virgata | reverse complement strand
AGATACGATTTTCATTTGCCCCTGTTTAATGACGCGTTGTTTTTCGTTTTTTTTTTTTTTTTTTTTTTTGCATTATTCAGGCGTTACATGTGTTAAAAATTAAATATTTGTAATCCTGTAAATCAAAAAAAAAAAAAAAAACCAAAAAAATATGAATATAGTTTATATAATTTTTGTTTGTTACGTAAAACCGAATTTTGTTTTTTAAAAAGTATTGTTTTGTTTTTTGTCACGTTTCTGACAATCGTTTTTTATTAATTAATTGAATCTCAATCGCGAATTATTATTAAAAAATGTAACGTTTAAAATATATTATTATTTTTATGTCGAATTTTAAACCGATTTTCTACAATATGAATTCTCAACGTACGAACTGAAAGGTTTAGGTTATCTGGATACCTACGTGTACTAAGCCACAAATTATTGATCATTTGTTTTCGTTGCTGAGGCATGGTACAGTTGATTCTAACGTGAACAAGTATTGTTCGATTCAATGTGATGAAAATCTGGTACTCTGGGTGATATCGAAAAAAAACAAATTGAAATTAACAATGCCTGATTATTGGGTCCCTTGGGAAAACTTTTCGCTGGCTAGAATAATTCTCGTTGCATATATGTACTTATCGATGTTGAAAAACTAGATGTGTTATCTCAATATGTAGAAAAAGGAAGCTACCATTAATGAAGGTTTTTTGACAAATATTTTCATCATTTCGATTTTTAATACCAGCAGAAAAATGGCGATACTGGTTCTTTATACGAGATAAGACGTCACCTGCAACTTCGTTGTCTTTCCATTCCATGTTGAAAAAACTTAGGCATTCGCAGAACAGCTGATCCTCAGCTTTATCATTAAATTCGCGAACTAATATGTTTCAAGCTTCGGATGCGGATAGTCTGCCTGCTATTCTACAGTGTAAATCGTCTGATATCGTTTGCGAAATAATTATTTTTGCTTGAGAAGCAGCTTTATTCCAAACTACAATTCTTCTAGGTATTGGTTTCGTCTTTTACTGCTTGGCTATCAGTCTCAGCAGATGGACTTGGACACCAACTTCTACCTTCAACGATATCAACCACGTTATAGAGAGATAAAAGATCCAAAATGCGATCTTTCCAAGCGGGCCACTGTTTTGCGTTGGATAGTGGCTTTATACCTTTTGGAAATTCCATATTTTATACAACGGCTACAACCGCGAATATTGAATCGAAAATTACAAGTCAAATTTTAAGAAACGTAACGAACAATTACAATTTACCATTTTGCAAAAAACTCAGGCGCAGTATTTAGCGTCACTGGAACCCATAACCTGTAGAAAATCGTTTTAAAATTCGACATAATAATGATAAAAATATATTTTAAACGTTACATTTTTGTAATAAAAATTTGCGATAGAGAATTCAATAATAAAAAAACGATTATCCGAAACGTGACAAAAAAAACAATATTATTTTAAAAACAAAATTTGGCTTTGCATAACAAAACAAAAATTATATAAACTATATCATGATTTTTTTTTTTTTTTTGTTGATTTACAGGATTACAAATATTTAATTTTTAACAAAATCTACCAAATCAAGGCTATTTTTTTAATTTTCCTGAACATTTCATCTTAAAATCATGAAATCTAGCAATACTCTTCTCTTCACTTCGTTTTACTCATATCTTTAATGTTTTTATAGTAAAAACATTTTGTCTCACATATTACGATTTCTAACTTTCAAATAATATCCTTCCACACAACACTAGACTTATCTGAGACATCAGAGGTTCTCATATTTTTTAATTATGAACGTAATTGATTTTTTATCAATTATTGGCATTTCAACTTTTTATCTGATATAATCCAACCATATATCATAAATTTAACCCGAGACATATAGATATAACCCTAAGCCCGTGAGCACCCCCTTGCTCCCACGTAAGTCCAAATTTCATTTGTGATGTAAAACTTTTAACAAAACATAAATTACGAAAAAATCAAAGTTGATAATTCATTTTTTAAAGAATCAATTATTTATGAGATAAACTTAATGGTTAAACTACTTTTCGAAAATAAAATGAACGATTTCGGTCATCTTCCTCTACGAATGTGATGATGAATTGCCCTCATCAACATCGTTTTCATCCTTATCTTCACTCAGTAGCACTTCGAAGAACATTCGCTTGAAATCGATCTCTTTTTCTCCGGTCCAAACAATATTTTGCTGGACGCTATCTTCTACTCTTTCATCTTTATCGACTGCTGATTGGAGTTCTGCTGTTTGAGCTGATTCACTGGCATTATCCCCTCCTTTGGCTCGATCGCGTATGTGATCTGTGTTTTAGGAAGTAAATGTAGTATTTATTTATACTGTTATCCAATAGTATAATTCGTGATGGGGTATCCATGTATCTTCAACTTACTGAATATTGGTACACTAGTTTTATCTGTAACATAGCAAACAAAAACAATTAACTACACGTGTGATTTAAATTGATTCATCGTACTGGACAAAAATTTAATTCACTTACTCGTGAGACATTCTCTTTTAATACAATTTTTATAAATTATGTAAGAACCTGTGAAGAAAATTCGTTCATCAGTCTTTTATAGGTTTAATATAAATTTCATTCTGGTCAATCAGTATCAAGTTATAAACAAACAATTGTACGTACGCCTTAATTGATTGTCGATAGTTTTTTTTATGTCTGGTTGTTGTTGGGATACACTTAAAGAATCGAGATGTTTAATCAGTTTTCCATCGTTGTCAGTATCTTCTATTTTTTGGGGAACGATTTCTGGTTTAATATCTACCTTATGTAGATTTAGATATTCAATCGTACAGCTGTACATATCGCTATAATTATCCAAGAATTGTTCTCCCTCTGTTTTCATTTTTTGGAAATCTGCAATTAAGTATTTAAGAGATGAAGATATGGTAAATGTTGAGGTGAGAAGTTGAACAGATGATATTTTTTTTCTACAGTGAAATGAGAGAGGAGAAAAGGATAAAGTGTTTGGTTTTACAAGTAGGAGGATTGGAATTGGCTGTACAGATGTTTCAAATGTTCAGCTTCATTGCACCACCTCACAACTTTGAAAAAGTAATTTTTGGTCTGTTTTTCTCATTCTTTGCGACTGATCCACGCATATCTCAATTCCAAATTGAACTAGGGAGTTAAAATTTGGCATGTCAGAGTGTTTTTCCCATTTTATTTTATTTTTTGAGTTTGTCACACGCACATCCTCTCTCCAAATTGAGGTATGAAGTTGAAATTTATCTGTATTGATTAGTAGTTATCCTAAATGTGCCTTCTCAGGGTTTCCGATATTCATCGTAGTATCCACTTGTACCTCTGCAATTATTGAAGAAAAAACATCCCAGAGTGCATTTTTTTTTATTTCATGAATGGACATTGAATAATTTGCATACATTCTCTTCTATCAGAATATCAGGCTCAAAAATCAATGCTTTGCAAGGTTTTCTTTATATTTTTCATTTATTCTTTTTTCATAATAGAGCAATACCCTAGAAATAATTTTGAACCTTCAATTTTGGTGACTGAAAATTTTGCTGTGCTGTTTTTTGGTATATATTCGTTTAAATTGAAAATTATGAGTTTGGAAGGTACCCTGGTGAAAATTGATACTTATCTATTTAACCTCATTCAAATAATTTATTTTGAAGCTTTTGTTCTGAGAAAAGTGATCAGCTCGTACTTTTTAAGCGGTAGATAAAATTTCAGCGATTTTTAAAAACAAAACTTACCTCCTTTTTCTCGTAAGTAAGATTCTGAAAAATTATGAGGAATAAAATAGAATTAGCGTATCACTGCAAGTACAACTCATCACATGTTATAACTGTGTATTGTTTTGACAAATATGATGAAAAAATTTCACAGATTATTTACCGTGTCTCATTTTATGGTTCTCTTCGTGAGTTCTTCTGTATTCTTTAAAATATTCAATAAGGTCTGTAAAAACCAATCTCGACTATATTTAATCGTAATTGACCATATTTTTTTTTTTTTTAATTCCAAAATATATTATGTAGTTCGTTTACCAGAAGATTTCATTTTGTTAATATTTCACATGTTGAAATGTATCACTTTGATTCCTTCACGCTCTAGATATTTTTTTATTACATTTGTTCCGTAATCTATACCTTCCAAAATATTATTGAAAAATACAATTCCGCAAAACTCTAAACATTTGATCGTATCTGTAGCAAAAATGATTATATAAGATTTAAATCGCAGGTAATTATATTTTAAATGTCGTTTGTAGTCAACATGAATAATTCAGTGATCACCTTGTTTTTGTTGCCGGTCTGGATATATTTTTCCAAAAAGAAAAATGTTTAATTATAAAAATTATGGGAGAAAAAATATCTTATAAATCCAGCCATTACCTTCCAGTTCTTCAAGACTCGCCAGTTTATCTGCATTGCACATTCCTGACGCATATAAATGTAATAATTATGGTATCTGTATTATTCGAGTATTTCTATTGTAAGAATTAGACAACATACCAAAGGCAAATTCGCTAATTTTCAAAATCTCTTTTTTATTTGCCTCGTGTCCAGAAATAGGATTGGTATGTTCTTCAGATAAGTGCTTTTGAGCAGGGTGCAATTCATTATCGTCGTCTTCATCATCATCGACGGAAATGTCTTCGTCGTCGGATTCGTGTAGTATCTCATCTATATTTCCTTCTTCGGAAAGCATCGATGAAAGCTTTGGATCATCACTTCGGTTATGTAATTTGTTGATTTCTTTATGACCGAAAATTCGGTAATAATTGTATATTTTCCTGTATTCTGAATCGTATATGCACTTTTTTATTTTTCTGTCCACTTTACTCTTGCCTGTGAACCATCAAAAAATGACAAAATTTTCTCAATAACGATACATATGGAGAGCATTTGGAAGACATATTATATCTGTAAGGTGGCTTACCTCGAGTACATTTTTCCATTTTTTCTTCTATGTTGGATATAGTTTTACCTTCACAGAATTCTGAAATAATTTCGTATACAGTGGAAAATAAGAAAAAGAAAGCATCGCGATGCGTTGATTTTTTGAGGCCAATTTTTGTCAAGTATAGGAAATATGAGAATTGCCTGTTCATGAAATGAAAAGAGGAGCACATGTGTGATGTTTTTTCTTGAACAATGGTGGCGTTAAGATACATGTATATATTGAAATTTATGTACCAAATTTTAACCCATGAGATCAATTCAGAGGGAAGTTATATAAGAAAAAGTGACCAAGAAACTACATTTTTGGGACTGTTAAGGAGGGACAAGAGGACTAAAAAGTTAAAACCTGCTGAAAACGTCCCTTCTAATTAACCTGGGAGGCTGATTTTTGGATATTCCACACAAGTTTTGATTCTCTATCGATTGATTCAAAAATGAACAATTTTTGCCATTTTAGCGTTTCAGTATTTCTTCCCCCAAATTACGCATAACTGAATTTCGACCCTAGGTTATCCCTACTCATTGGGAAATATATGGTTACATGGTATTATGCTGTATAAACAAACCTTGTATCATAATATTTATAATAATTATCTGTTCAGTTGTCTGATATCAATAGAAGAATATACATGTGCGATTTTCATCTTTCATATTTACTATTTACTTCTCAACCTGTTTAAAAATTTCAAATCTATTCTGAATCTAAGCATATAAGCTCAAAATTGACTGATTTTGGTTGGTTCTGAGCTAAGCAAATGATTCCACCCATCTCAATAACAAATCTAGAATACAGAACATCAACTTGGTTCTTGAATTTTACCATTTCCCTGTCCTCCATAACTTACACATGATCCGATATTCGATCCCAATAACAGCTATTTCGAAAATTACTGACTGAATATATGAAGGCAATTGGTACCAATCTAATGTCTCTCTTTCCTGAATTCCAAGATCTGTAAGAAACTCTCTTGATTTCTGTAAGATTTTTTAATATCCTTCCCTGGTTTCTCCTACCATCATCTATCAATCTAAATTTACTAAAATACTCTCCAAGTCCTGACACCCTCCTCATATCATTCGCCAATCTTATCTTTTCAAACTAGAAAAATATTTCATTCCTTGTTTCCCTGATGGCTCCAAATCAAAAAGGCATATTGGCTGCGCTTTTTTTTATCTTATACCAGTTTCGAAATCTTCCCTCCCTAAACATTGAACAATCTTCACAGCCGATTTAATTACCATTCTCAACTGCCTACACTTTTTATCTTCTTCAAATCCTTATACAAAATTCCTCATTATCTCAGACTCTCTCAGTGCTTTACAGTCAATTCAAGATCCTTTTTCCATTTATTCCATTATTCAACGTACCCTGCTCTTAATTAACTTTATGTAACAGTTTGATATACAAGCATAAGCGCACCCAGAATTTTTTTGGCGGTGGGAGGAGGGGGGCTGAACTTTAAGTCCCAATTCTGTTTTAAACCATAAAAGGTACAATTATACATACCTAAGGCGAGGGGTTTTAGCATCAGTAGTTCCCTCTCGGGTGCACCACTGAGTACAAGTTCTTTGCATGTGGATTTCAAGTGATGTAGGTATACCTGACAATGAGGTCATTAATCAAGCTTCCGGGGAAGCCTCAAGTCTTCTCAAAATTACTTCCAATATTTCATCCTCCTCAGATATTGTATTCTGTATGAAATCTCTGATCTCTCAATCTTTTCCATCATCCCGGAAATTCCAACTTTTAAACAGACTCCTACCCTTAAAACTGATTTCTCATAATCAGCTTACCTATGCCTATTTCATCAAACGTCTCGATCCTCATGATTATCCCTTTTGCTGAACTTCCCATCTCAGCATAGACCACATTTTTGGTTCAATCAGGGTCCACTTTTGGCCCTCTACTGGGGGGTTGAAAAGTACCAGATCGAAAAAATTGAGATTCAAAAGAGGGAGAGGAAGATCTCCGACCATGTGGTCGACATCATTAGAGCTCGAATGGACTTTGTGGCGACAGCTGCTTCGCAGGCACGCGATCGTAATAGATAGCGCGCTCTTGTAGGTACAGTATAGTTGTAAGTGACTGAGACCTACTGATTGTTTTTCAAATCAAAAATAATTATTTCCAGTTGGCGGGAGGGCGATGAAAAAATAAAAATCAAGGGAATGAATATCTGGCATGGCCAAAAATGGTCTCGATGGTTTTCTAATACCCAAGACTGGATTTCATTGATATCCTCCCCTCTCCCTTCAACCGTCATAGATCGCAGATATGACATAGAAAAATCAGTCTAAAAATTTTCTCAAAAGTTAAATAAATTCAAGTTTAATCGTTTTGCTTGTACGAACCTTCGATGTATTCTCCATATTCTCCTGCGTATAATTTCTTTTCAGCGTATTCAGGTACGCAATCCTTTCTGATGACTTTTTTCAAACATTGAGCAGCCTCTGAAAATGCAAATTGCAAATACAATCCCGATAATAATTTCATTAGGTTATCTGGTGTGTTCTTCACTCAACATTAAATGCGTCACCTACGTTCTATTTCGTATTTATTGCTACCTGGAAATATATATAAAACGCAAATTAATCATAATTTTTTTACGCCAGTGTTAACGACTGGTAACGATTCAAAGTGGAAAAATATTGTTCATAGGTGACTTACGTAATTGGTTCGCTTCGATGTTTTGCAACAACCAACACAAAACTGTAGAATAGTTGGTAAGGAAAAATTAATTTTTTTTTTTCAAAATCAGTGGAGAATTCATTTTAATTTTGATTAGTTATTTTCACTTACTGATTAGCTGAACCGACCACATAATTTGCATGTTGAAACTCATTCTATTCCTTTTTGAGAGATTGAGATTATCCACTTACAGTGCGAATGTGATGTTTTTCTGAGAAATACTCCTGGACAGCTACCCACAAGAAACTGTCATAATAAAATGAATATCGATCATTGCTGTTCCTGCTAGATTTCGAACCATGTATTGAAAAAATATCTGGTGTAAAATGACGCGTTGTTTTTTATTTACGACCGCGAATTATCCATCTGCGTATAATGTCTTGTCGATGATTTAGCTTCTATCGTATTTGATTACAATTCCTGCCATACGAACTGACGCCTGAATCTGTGAATTTGAATTTTATTGATGGTGTAGGTGCAGCTAAACTGAATATCAATGATGTTGTAGAATAGGTACTTGGATAGAAATCTGGACTTGATGCTTGCCGAAGAAAGACCAGAGCAATTTCTACATAAACTAGTTTCATTATAGAAATTTTGTCTGATTTTTTTTTGGAAATTCGCCTCCTTACTGCCATTTTTTAATATCAAGATGGGACACCCTCTACAGGTGTAGTGGATTGTGTACTGATTTCAGTATTCCTGAGCTTTCCTAAAATCTATGCATATTTTGCCCGAATTTTGGGTCAAGGGAAAATCTTGGTTTTCGGCAACAATTTCTCAAATAACACACTTACGATAAAAATGTTCAAACCAAAGTTGCAAAGCAGCAAAAAATGAATATTTTTATTTCTTTTGACTTTTTCTCATCGGAAGGTTTTTTTTGGAGAAGGGGAGGTTAGAATATGCGAAAATAAGTCATTTTTGAAAATTTTCCATCACACGAATAATTTTTTTAAATTGGTATAATTTGCTTGAAGAGTGGTCTACAAAGTACATTCTTGTAGTAAGCAGACCGTTAGAAGACTAACATTTTAGTTTTTTCATGTTTTCGCTGGGTGGTCATGGAGAGGAGAGGCTATGAAGATGACAACAAAGAATTTACACTAAGAAATTTCTCATCAACCGATTAAGTTGTACCAGTGTGAGGCAGACATGAATCCCACTCAGCTAAAAATCGAATGAGAGCCTTTTTATGGGGTTTTTGGGCTAAACACCACGATTTTTACAGCAATTTCTACCCTGGACCAAAGTTAGGCTTTTCCAGAGAGGGTTCAAAATTGAACATGGGTGTCGCTATTCTGGACTTCGAATGTGCTGTTCCATTTTCACCTGAGTGATCAGCTGTTAGACCCCAACGAGACGCCATAAGGGTAGATTCAAAAGTTGGAATCCCAATCGCTGTATGTCATGTTACTGAATTTCGAATGTGCTATCAAGGAATCATGAAAGGGGATAGCTCTTGGACCAAAATTTTGCTCCAAATGTGGGGGAAGGGAGGAGGTTCAAAATTTGAAACTTCCTTATGTTCATAATATCTAAACATGAGTACCAATGTAAAGGTTCTCTTATTTGCTGACTTGGGGTAAAGAAACTATTCAGCTCTTAAGACTAGGATGTGCTCTCCAAGGGGAGATGTGCTTTTGAAATCGGTCATTGTATACTTTCTTTTCAAGATGATTCCAGGAAGAAATTCCCTGACTCGTGAAATTTTTTCACGAAATAATAAAATCAGTTGATATTTATTTAGTTGAGAAATTTTATTGCTTTTTTTTTTTATTTCTCCTTAAAATTCTCATGTGAATGGCTGACTTACAGTATGATGAGTTTTGCAGAAATCTTACCTGTATCTTACAATTTGAAAAAAAATTACACTACAAGAAAATAACGCTGAATAATTTATTTCCAAGAAGTTTTATTAATTCTTAATCTTAAACTAATTTATACATTGGATTGCCTCTTATTTTGCGAAAGTAGGAATTTTAAAACGCATAGCCTCTAATTTTTTTTCGTTTACCCCCGAAACATGTTCAAGGGAAATGCACCACACAAAATTTGAGCCCCATACCTGAAAGCGAGGGTGGTAATCATAATGATGATTTTATCAAAACTCACCTTTTCATATGTTTTTTGCTTAATTTGCTGTGCTTCACAAGATGATATTTTCATTTTTTGAAAAAACTGTCAAGAATTGAAAAACTTACACTACTTGAAAATATTGTAAGTATACATGACTTGGAGGCTAATTCAGCAAATGTTAATGTGCTTCGATTTGGTCAAAATACCTCTTAAAGGTGTTTGGGAGTGAAAAAAAAACTTTAGGGGTATGCGTTTTGAAATTCCTACTTTCTCAAAATAAGGCACACCCTGTTTTACATCTAACAATTTAACTACTAAAATAAAAACGAAATAAACTCAGTGTCTCTAGTACACGATTAGTTAATAATTTTTTGAACCTACTAATAACTTAATTGATTGGCCTGTTTTCCTATTAATAAATGATATGTACCTATTACCTTTATACTTATCTAATTATTACATTAATTTTTTGTCTGTTTTATTTTTACAGAATATATTTGATTTTATCTCCCACGCACAAAAAAAGAAAAATGCAGATGTGCCTATTGTTTCTCAGCATGTGATGAATTACTAATATCAACATCTTTATCATCTTCATCCTTACTGAGTAACACTTGGAAGAACTTGGGATCGATATTTTTTTCCTGATTCAAGGTGGTGCCGGGCTGGACATTGATTTCTGCTATTTTGGCTTCTTTGTCTGTTGATGCGAGTCCTGACGTTGTAGCTAATTCGATGCCTTTATTATCCATTTTTGTGGCTTGATCGCGTATATAATCTGCGTTAGGGTAAGTGGATATAATTGTTTAGTCACTCATCATCGATGTATGCATTCCATCGAAAGATATTAATCTTCTAATAATTATGATGCACACATCTTAATTTAGGTAGGAAATATTTGATTTCACTTCCACTTACCATATGATGGTAAACTAGATTTTACTGTAAAGCATAAAAAAGAAAACGAACATTTACGTTTAAGTTACTTATTATATTCTTATTCAACTGAATGTTGTATGGAACCAAATTTACTTGGATGAAAAATCAATGTACTTACTTATGCCACACTCCCTTTCAGCGCAGTTTTTGTACATTCTGAAAGAAACTGTAACACAAATTCGTAATTCATTATCCATAAGTTTCATTCTTGTGAACGAATTAGTATCATTAAGTAATTATATGAATGAAATATTTCAAAAACATACTGCTCAATTCTTCATCCAAAATTTTTTGAATGAGAATTTCAGTTGGTTTGGTATAATCTTGGGAAACAGTGGCTAGTCCATACTTTCGATGTATATAGGATATAAATTCGCTTATATTGCTGTACATTTCGCTAAAATTCTTTACGATTTTTTTCATCGTTTGAAGGTCTACAAATATTAACAAACAAATCATTAATTTTCTGGTGAAAATAATTGGTTTTTGTTCCTTTTTAAAACTATATTTTGATGTTTGTAGCGAAATGTTACAAATTTAAAACTTTCGCCTCAGTGGGGATGACTGGTTAAAATTCAAAGATGTTCACATTTGAACGAAGAAAGTTATATCCTGGTTTTTTTTTCGTCAGTGTGGAATAGAAAATCAGGCTAAAAATGCAAATCTGTGTGTGCTAGTGACACTTTTCGTCTTCTAAAATGGTACATTTGGTACCCCTATAAAGTCTGCAATCCAGCTTAAAGTAGATTGTTGGTAGAAGTCAGATAAACTTATGATGACAGACACAAATTACCTAAAAATGTTTTTTTGAGGTTAAAAAGTTGAAAATCCTCGAATGATAACAATTGAACGGTGGATTATGAACTGGGGAAGGGAGAAATGAAAATCAAAAGTCCTGTGCTGCAAAAACTTGATAAGTTCATGTAAAAAAAAAGCATGATCGTATTGCGATGCTTTTTAAGTCTGATTTTTGTGGAATATCACAATCATAAGAATTGAAAATAAGCATCGCTTTACCATGCTTTTTTCCCAATCAGCATTGATGATAGGAGGGATTCAATTGAGCAAAACAGTCGAACCTCCAGAAAAGCGCATCTAAGGTTCTTACTGACTGTAAATACCTGATTTCAACTTCCTGGCCGAATTTGGAGAGGAGTTATGAGAGGAACAAACATTAGAAATTAGTAAAAACCACCAAAAAACCACAAATTCAGAACTTCGAAGGGGTTTAATGGGGCTAAAAAGACGAGACCCGCAAAAGGCTCATGTAGAGCTCTTACTAAACCTTCATACCTAATTTAAAGTTTCAAGCACAATTTGGAGGGGAGTTATGTGAAGAAAGAATTCAAAAAATAAAATGTGACCAAAAAACCACGTATTTGAGGCTGAAAGAGGTGGAATGGGACTGAAAAGCCGAGACCCCAAAAAAACACTTCTAGGGCCCTTATTGAATGTACATACCAAATTTACACCTCTTATCTAATTTTAATGGTGTGATAAGGGAGGAAAAGCCTTTTTTCAAGGTCAAAAAGTTGGAAAACCCTCATGTCTCTCCTCCTAATTGACTTAAATGGTTGATTTTAAGATATGTAATGCAACTTTAGATTCTCTATCGATTGACTCAAAAAAGAGCAATTTTTATGTTTTTGGCTCTTCAGAACACCCTCCCCCAAAATGCGGCAAAACTGAATTTTGATTCAAAGTCATCCTCACTCATACAGATCTACTCTTCTGAAAAACTGAGTGGATTGATCGAACTGGAGTGATTTTGATCGATATCGAGCAGAGTAAATGATTTTAACATTCGGGAAAAAAAATAAAAATAAATATCTGACATGGCTAAAAATCGTCTTAATGGCCTTCTAGAACCCTAAAACGGATTTTATTGGTATTCCTCCTCCCACCCATCGACATTCGTTGATAGAATGTAATAGCCTGGTTCACATTGACAGCATTACAAAGAAAATCAGGTCAAAAAGCACCACAGTGGGTTCCTTTTTGAACCTGATTTTCATTAAGTAAAGTAGATAGGAAATTTGTTCAGAAAAGAAGTACTCTGCGGTGTTTTTATTTCTTATCCTGTACTAGAGGTACAAGTACATATTGAAGTGAATAGCTGAAATCTCATAAAGGTACATCTAGGACCCTTACTAAACGTGCATGCCAAATTTCAATTTTGTAGCTAAATTTGGAGGGGAGATATGTGTGAGGAAAACTCAAATCAGAGATACCGCCCAAAAAACCACTTTTTTTGAGATTTGAGGAAAATTTCAGAATTCTAACTCCATTTGGAGAGAAGATTTGCATGGCACAGCATATTTTCAAGGTCATGTCTTTTCTCCGAATTGACCTCGGGGGCTGAATTTGGGATATGGTATATAAATTTTAATTTTCCATCGATTGTTTAAAAATCAACAATTTTTCCATTTCAGCCCCTTAGCACCCTTTCTAAAATTTGAGCACAACTAAATTTAACCCAAGGTCATTCCCAATCAAAAATATTAAATCCGCCACCAAACTGATCTCACTGCTCAAATTTGACTGATTTTGGTCGGTTTCGCGCTGAGCAAATAATTTTTAGTTTTGAAAAAAATAAAAATAAAATAAAAAGGAAATGCAAAGGAATTAATTTCTGATATGATCAAAAATGGTTCAGTTGGCTTCCCTGCAACGCAAAACTTTTGAGCAGTTTTCTAGGCTATAATATTTTTTTGGATACATTTTCGTGGTGGAAAGCTCTTTTATTGCGTTTCTTTTTTTGGGCCAAACAAATTGTCATTTTTTGCGACGCGATAGATTTTATTGGACAAGTTTTTCACCTCATAATTGGTGATTCAAATTTTTAAATGAGAGTTTGAGCCAAAAAAAAATCGAGTTGGATTAAAACTGCAGAAAGATTCGAATTTTACGACCTAAAATTAGGGTATTCGTGACATATTTTTGAAGAGCAAATTGAAAAAATTTGCATATGCTTGGCCACAAATAGAATCAAAGAATTTGAAATTTTCTCAACATTCACTCAAATGCAGAGTTTTGAATTTTTTTGTTTTTGAACAAATTTTCAGGTTTTGTTACGTTTTTGTTGAAATTTTTATGCATAACAATTTTGAAAGTTAATTTCTCGAAAAACCAACTACATCACGTGAAATTAGATTTTTTTTCTGAATATATTGGGTTATTTACCTTTATTCGAAGACAAAATTGAAATTTCACTGTACAGTGACACGCAAAGACCATTGCGTAATCACTGAAAATACCGGAAAGCGAACGTCATTTAAAAGAACGGAGGAATGAAGGTTCAATCTACAAAATATTAAAAAATCACAAAAAAGCTTTCCGGGAGCAAAAATGACAGAAGTGCGATTTTTGAGCCCAAAAATTAGATTTCCATAATTTATCGACCGGGGATTAGGCCCTTTTTTGCGGCTTTTCTTCAAAATCAAATATATTTTTAAAAATTCGTGACCCTAGGTTTGGACTTTTCATGATAGAATAATCGCGAGTTGAAAAAAACGCAGATTTTGATATGTTGCTTTTTAGAGGCGACGAGGCCTATGACTAGTGGTGTTTTTTTTCGGTCCATCTTTTTATGCCTGCAGTAAAATTTCCTTTCTCGAAAAACAATACTTACTTTGTGGCATTTCACCGCGAATAAATTCTGAAAAATTATTGAATAAATTGAAAAAAATTAAAATAAAAGAAACTCATAAAAGGCCAATGTTTCGTTACCAAAATTCCATGCTACAAAACAAAATTAAAAAACTCAGATTGTTCACCTGGTCTTAATTTGTAGTACAAATCTTCCGTTCTTTTCTTTTCTTCAAGTAGTCGATAAAGTTCTGCAAAAAATCAATGTTGATTTATTAACATCCAGAAATGGAGGTTGAATTTTTTCCCGTTACCTGGAGAATCATATTTGTAAATTTCCTTCTTTTCATAATTTATAACGATTTCTTTCTGCTGCAGGAATTCTGACATCGAGTGTTTTCCTCTATCTATGTCATTTTTAGTACGGAGGAAAAATACAGTTTCGCATCGTCCCAAGCATTGGATCGTATCTTTTTGCCAAAAATTACGAATTGAATAAGAAGAAAAAAATAATTCAACTTTTCGCCGAAAGTAATTTTTTTTTCAAATGAACGAATACTCCAAATTGTTAAATAATTACCTTGTTTTTGAGTCTCTTCTGCAAATATTTTTCCCAACAACAACAAAAAAAAAAATGATAATTGAGAATGATAACGATGAGAAAAATATGGCATAAAAGTATGAAAAATATCTATCGATTACCTTCTAGTTCGTCAAGCTTCACGGGTTTATCTCTATAGCACATTCCTAATATTAAAACATAAAATAAAATAAAAAATGAAATTCGATTTTTTTAAATCAGTGTTGAATGAGTGCAAATTAAAAGACTTACCTAGGACAAATTTACTGATTTTTAAAATCTCTTCTTTTCTCGCATTGTGTGCAGAAGTTGAGTTTCCTTGATTTTTGGATGGTGATGATGATTGGTCATCCTGTTCGATGTTCTCTTCAGGTAAAAGTGATGGGAGAGTGTGAGATGTTACGTTGGTCTCATAATCTTTCAATACTAAGGCTTGTTTTTTGTGTGTAAATGTTTGAGCAGCTTCTTGATTGTCATTTGTGGTATCTACTGCGTCTTTTAATGTATTATCAGATGGATTGTTCCATTTATCAATTTCCATTTGGCCGAATGTGAAATAATTATCGAATATTTCATTACAGTTGGAATCGTATAAACACTTTTTTAGTTTTGCTCCGACGCTTTCACGTACTAACAGTAAAATAATTTTATATTATCAAGCTTTGTTTGATAGTAAAGGTGTAAATTTTTGCCACAGAAGTGTTTGAACTCAAAACTAACTGAATCATTAAGTGACATACTTTCTGTACAGTTTTCCATTTTTTCCACTACATTGGAAACATTTTTATCTTTGCAGAATTCTGAAATTATTCAGTGTGTAGTCAAGAGTGATCTCGTAATTAGGTATTAAGTAATTCATTTCGATTGTTTCGCTTATTACTCACCATCAATATAGTCCCCATATCTTCCGTAGCCATATCTTATTGTAGACAAAGGAGGCGCGCGATTATGTTTAATAACTTGATCTAAACATTCGACAGCCTCTGAAAATGCGAATACGATCAAGCTAACACATATTCTCTGTAGCTGGTACAACGCTTTAAGTGAGATTTTTCATGAAAAATTAGACCAATTTGTTACTTGTTATTTCGGATCTAGTGCTACCTGAAAAAATATAAACACGAATTAGTAATGTTTTTTTTTACCGCTGTACTGCGAGCAGTTTGAAATTAAAAACTGTTGATGGTACAGAATTCTTACGTGATTGGGTTCCTTCTACAATTTGCGACGGATAATACCAAACTATAAAAATGATCGGAAAAGAGCATTTTATTCATTTTTTTTTTTTTTATTTTCCATATAATTGATAACGGATACATCTTGACTTGGTTTTTAATTACTTGAACTTACCGATAAAAAGAACTGACCAAGTCAATATTATTTGAAAGTTGAAACGCATCCTATTTCTTTGTGCGAAAATGCTTCACTTGTGTAGAAATATGATCAACTTGACTACAATGCGGGTATGTTGGATACGAGGAATAATGTAGCAGCTTTGACGAATCTATCGTAATAAAATAAATGTCGCTCGTTGATATTCGGCTGTAAGATTTCGAATCATGTATTCACACATTTGACATCACGAGAGACTGTTTTTTATTTGCCAAGTTTTACGTGTAAATTTCTGTCATACCTGCAATCTGTCAAATTGAAGGCATATTTTTTTCCACGCAAGATGTGTTACATGAGTCATTTGGTCGACGATTAAATTTGGTGGCTCTAGTTGAGTCAACTGATTAGTAGAAGGATTTTTTTCATTTCAACTAATGAATCTGGGATTGTCAGGGGGATTTCAGAGATTTTTAGGTTTTGTCTTTCATGTTTTAGAGAAGGGCAAAAGAAGAGAAGATGTTGGTTTGAGATGGGTTTGGAGTTGCAAAACTGGCATATTGGCTCGGAATTTTTGAGATATGAGTGGCTGAGGGTGAGTTTAGTGCAGCGCCTTATTATGCTACACGCACACTACGCACGTGCGTAGGGCGGCAAATTTTAGGGGCAGCAAATTTTTACCAAAAAAACAAACCTTACATGTAAATTGTAAAATGTTCAAGAAAGCCGAAAAAAAAAATCATCACCTTAAGATTTCATTTTTCATACAATTACATGAATTGCTCATCAGAGAGATCTTTATCGTACTTAAAACGCTTGAAAAGTTACCTCAGGTCTTCACTTATAGAAGAAAATTTGAATTCTCTTGCACTTTTAACAATAGAATCAGATTTTACCAATTCATTGCAATTTGACGATATTATCGATAATTTTGCTGCCATCAAAAGTCGAAAAAAAATTATTTAAAACTTAATATGTAGATTGTTTTATACTACGAGTATATAATAGTTAATATCTAGATTGTTTTATACTAATACCTACTATGTTTTATACATTACCTAATAAATG
This sequence comes from Ferrisia virgata, assembly GCA_900060175.1. NCBI lineage: Eukaryota > Metazoa > Arthropoda > Insecta > Hemiptera > Pseudococcidae > Ferrisia > Ferrisia virgata. The sequence continues at coordinate 4,191 of FIZR01020929.1, read as the reverse complement.
ATACCTACATTTCAGTTGACATGTTCATTTGTGTCAGTTTTTCAGCCAAAAAATTTACTTCAATTTTTTATTCTTCTATAAAACTAAGATAACCAGAAAATTGGGGGAAGGATTAGATATAGAGTGAAAAATTCAGAGGCGGCAGAATTTTGGTGCGTACAGCGCAAAAATGCTTAATACGGCGCTGACCTGTGCAGTGTGTGATAAAATTTTAAGGTTACATTCGATTTCCAAGTACATTCGTGCCTGTCAATTTTAATCAAATGTTTTCTAAAAGTCGCCTCATTTTGAGACGAAAAAATATATTTCAAGTTGATTTTTCAAACGGTCGTTTAATTTTATATTAAACACAACTTTTATTTTTCTGTTAAAAACTCTTAAACTATGTCTTAACTTCTCTGTGTGCCAGTTTGTTTGTATTTTGCGCGTATTAAGATTACATTAAGCTGTCAGATCGTATTACTCGGGTATCAGAATCAAACACGATGCTCGCCTATGTCAGCAAAATCGATTTGGTGTCATTTAACAGTGTTCGACCTTTTTCCTTCTGAATTTGTGAGTTTAACGTGGATATATGTAAGAGGAAATTGGCGCCAGAATGGTACTACGATGATTCAAATCATTAGAAAAATTCGTCCAGCTTTATTTTTCAATCAAAAATTTCTTTAGTAATAGATTAGGAATAATTTGAATGTGTGAGAAAAGTATAAAAGAAACTCCACCAGGGTTATGTCAATAATTAAATCTCGATCCACTATAATTTGCAAATTAGCATAACTTTTGCCAAACTTTCTTATTAGTCAAATGTGAAGCTCGAGACTACTAGCAGTTTAACGTCTTTTTTTTCTCCCCTCCTTCATTTTGCAACCTAAAATGCCGCAGGTAGGAATGACAAAAATTTTTGGAAAAAATGAAAAATTGCAGTTTTGGAAGTACTTGGGTAATTTACACGATTTTTTGATTTCGATAGCCTAACTTTCTAGGAGAATTCATTTTTTTAGCCATACATAACTCATTCGATTGTGTTTCAAACAGACGGTGGGGCAAATAATTTTACACTCAGGTAATCAAAACAGCTCTAGAAAAAGTGGATTATGAAATATATACAATACACTAACTAGGTGAGCCAAATTTCGCTTTTTTTTGATAATCTGCAATCAGGGGGGGGGGGGTTACAATAGCTGTGAAATAACCTCAAAAGAACGTGGTAAAAATTTCAGCTGTTCAACGCAATTTTTTCAAATTGAAAAAATTATTTAAAGTTTGAAAATTTTAAAAAAATTGTAATAAAAATTTTTCTGAAAATTTTTTCTAAAAAATAAAATTATTATACATATTTGAACTCAAAATGATCATTAGCTAGAAGTTTCCATCTTTATTTCTCATTTTAGGAGTTTTTTAAAAATGTTATTTTTCGTCTTTTTTTATAGTTCTCTGAAAAACCACGAAGGAAATTATTTTTTGAAAGCGACCTTCTGAAATAGATTTAGAATATCAATTTTAGATGATTAAGCGCAACATTTCAATTTTATCTACCTCGGACCATTTTTTAAGGTCACTCAAAAATGGCTACTTTCCCCATCTTATAAAATAAATTAGTTAAAATTTGAAAATATGCATTTTCAAATAAATTTTCATCGAAAGTGACACATTTCGTCTATTTTAGACTTTCAAAATTAATTTTTCATTTCTTTTCACCTTTTTTTGAGTCATTTCGTACGGTTTTTTTGTATGGGTACTGGAATACCAATTGAAAAACCCCTGAAAAGGACAAAAGTGGCGAAAACAGATCTTTAATGGACAAATGGAAGGGTGCTCGGTCTATTTTGCTAATAATTTACTGGGGAAAAATGTTTAATGATGTGAAAAAATTCTTGAAAAAAAAAAAAACAAAACAAAATTGAAATTTTGCACTGAATCATATCAACCAATGTTCTAAATCTATTTCATTGGGGTGTTTATCAAAAAAAATTCTCTCTTGGTTTTTCAGAAAATCATGAAAAAAAAGCACAAAATTATATTTTTTAAAAACACCTAAAAATAGGGAAAATGGCAAAACTTTTCCAACAATGATTATTTTGAATTCAAATATGTATAATAATTCAATTTTTGGAAAAAATTTTCCAAAAAAATGATTATTCGATTGTTTGAAAATTTTTCAACTCTAAATAAGTTTTACAAGTTTGAAAAATTGAGCTGGGAGGTAGGCTGAAATTTTTATCCCATCGTTTTGAGTAATTTCGCAAGTATTGTGACCTCTTCGTTTGCAGATTTCCAAAGAAAGTAAACGGTGTGGTCACAATATTGACTTAAAGATAAAAAATCGAAAAAAATATTTTTTTGAAAATTTTTTTCCTAATTACACATAATAATACCAGAGATTATCATTGATCACTATGTTTAACATTTCCCCTTTTTCCAGGCATTTTTACAAAAAGGTCGGTTAAGTATTGCATTTTTTGGCATGGAATACATAATTGTGCTCCTACTGATAACATTTTGTTCAGAAACGTATCCTTTCAATTTTTAAAAAATTTAGTTTGAAAGGCGTAAGAAATTCCCATTTTTGAGTACCTCTGAAAAATCGACCGTGGGAGATAAAATTAAAATATTACGTTTAATGATTTAAAATTGTTGTTCCACTTTCATTTTAAGAGAACATTTCTCAAAAAAATCAAAAAGTGACTTTTAATTTTAAGTCAGTTTTGAGAGTTGAACAAATGGAATTGGAAAGCTGAAATTTTTACCACATTATTTTCAGATCATTTGTGAACCCAACGTTTTTAGGTTCCCAGAAAAAGATGAATTTGGCCCACCTTACTGTACCCACTGTCCAAACCCTCCTAGCACATTTTTCATTGACGCCAGAGCAAATTAGCTGAGCCTATGAGATTTGAAGGCTTGTAAAAGGGTTGGGCGAGAAATCTGTAGATTGGTACGACCCACTGTAAAAATTTTGAACCTTCTGCGTGTCATAGAACGCGAACAAAAACACTGTAAAAAACATTCTGCCCAAATTCTGGTCTGCTATGTACGTAGCTACGTACTAGGTAACTCTACAAGACATCGCTGCAGGGGTGCAGTTTACTGATATCTCTTTACTGTGAAAATTTTAACCAGTTACGTCGCACAGGACGCGCACATCAAGTTTACTCGAATGAAATTGAATAAAAAACTGCGGAAAAATGGAAACACGCTGTGCAGAATAGTAGTGAAAGTTATGCATAACGTTGCTTTAAAATGAAGCAGTTATATAGTAACGATGGTGACTACGTTATGAGGAATGATGATGAAATGCTATTTCTGCGGTTAAGGCGAAGAAGGCGTTTTATGTATAACTTAATAGTTAATAGCGTATTCTCGTGCTAATATCAATTGCCCAAAGTACCAAGTTGCGTTATTTTGATTCTAGCAAACGTTATGTTTCATAATCAACCTACCCTGACGTAGAATGTAGGTAGGGTCCTACTCGTACATGGTAGGTAGTTGGTGGATCTCCGTATACGGTATATTAACACGCCAACACAATATGTTTACGGTATATTTTTAATTTTATTCAATACATTATGCAATATTGTGGTGAGAAAACTACCTTTATGTGTTTGTTTGTTTACCTATACGAGTAAGTAAGTATTTTTTTTGCACTACAAAACATATTATTTTGACGCACTCGGCCAAGTTTTGTATTTGTTTACGTTTTTATACGTTAAAAATACAAATGGATTTTTAAATTTTTGCATATTTTTCGATATTAGACCGTGAATAAGTCCCTAGTAACGTTTACAGTTCGATTTACCCAGTTTTTGGAACCTGCTAAGGAGTTGAAATTTGGTTTAATGTAAAATCATGATTTTAATTTAAACATTTAGAGGAACGATGAGACTGTGGACAGGCCCGGCGAGAAGGGGGGCAAAAGGGGCAAGATGTCCCGGGCCCCGGCTGTTTTCAAGGGCCCCGCGAACTCGCAAAAAAAATGAAATAAATAAAAAAATAAGCATTCTTCATTTTTGGGATCTTTCACTGTTCGACTTGTTAATTTGGCTCTGCTTTCGATTGAAAATCGATTAGCTCTCGTATGTTAAATTACGACGACATAATTAAAGATTTTGCCCAAAAAAAGGCCCGTAAGACCGCTATGTAATTTTTTTTGTATTGTTATTTTATATTTTTAAAATAAAATAAAGATTTTTT
>FIZR01020925.1:0-48410 GCA_900060175.1 Ferrisia virgata | reverse complement strand
GATTTTTTTTCAACACCAAAAAAAATTTCAAATTCCAAACACTGTTACCAATCGTTAGGTCGAAAATATGTCAATTTATCAATGTGACCATCGATTTGAAACACATTTATGTGGATTTATTAATTTTTGTGTCAATGACCAAGAAAAAAGTAAAAAATGGGGTTTTTGGGTAATTTTTCTAGGGGGGGCAAAAATTATTCTAGGGGGCAACTCCCCCTATTGCCCCCTTCTGACTATGGGCCTGCCTCTCACAGCCTCAAAACTTTGATTTTTTGGTCGTTTTTTTCATTTTATTTTGTACAAGGGGTTGAGGTCAGTTTCTGAAAACGTTACGTTTTTGATGTAACGTTTTTACAGTGTTGCCAATCGTAGTTATTTTTGCGTGAAATTTCCCTGATAATTTTGAAGAATAGAATTTTGTTTTCAAAAATAAACGTTTCAGTGTTGAAAATGGGAGTTTGCGTTGAAATTCAGAGTTGGAAACACAACTTCAGATCTGAATGATTTTTGAACTTTATGTTAAAATGTTGACATGGATATGTCCAATTCCAAAAGTTACAAATTGATAAAAGTTTTAAAAAAAATAATAAAAATATCAAATTACAAGAAAATTAAAAAATTAAAATATAAAAAAATTAAAAATTAAAAAAAAATTGAAAAATTAAAAGTTGAAAAATTTATTTAAAAAATAAAAAAAAAATTTTTAATTAATTTTAAAATAAAACTAGCATTGAAGGATGGAATTCGGATGACTTTTGGACTTTATGTTAAAATGTTGACATGGATATGTCCAATTCCAAAAGTTACAACTAAAATATTAAAAAATAAAAAATTTTAAATAAATTGAAAAATTAAAAGTTAAAATATAAATTTAAAAAATTTTAAAAAATTTTAAAAAATCAAAAAAAAAGTAATTTTAAAATAAAACTAGCGTTGAAGGATGGAATTTAGATGACTTTTGGACTTTATGTTAAAATGTTGACATGGATATGTCCAATTCCAAAAGTTACAACTAAAATATTAAAAAATAAAAAATTTTAAATAAATTGAAAAATTAAAAGTTAAAATATAAATTTAAAAAATTTTAAAAAATTTTAAAAAATCAAAAAAAAAGTAATTTTAAAATAAAACTAGCGTTGAAGGATGGAATTTAGATGACTTTTGGACTTTATGTTAAAATGTTGACATGGATATGTCCAATTCCAAAAGTTACAAATTGATAAAAGTTGAAAAAAAATAATAATAAAATGAAATTATAAAAAAATAAAAATATTAAAGTATTAAAAATTAAAAAAAAATGGAAAATTAAAAGTTGAAAAATAAATTTAAAAAATAATAAGAAAATTAAATTATAAAAAAATAAAAAATTGAAAAATTAAAAAAAAATAAATTTAAGAAATAAAAAAAAATTGAAAAAAGTTAATTTTAAAATAAAACTAGCGTTAAAAGATGCAATTTGGATGATTTTTGAACTTTATGTTAAAATGTTGACATGGATGTATCTAATTCAAAAAATTTTGTAAACTGAAAGAAGCTGAAACAAAAATAATAAAAAAAATGAAATAACAAAAAAAATTGAGAAAGAATAAAAAAATAAAAAATAAATAAAGATTGGTAAAATTGAAAAAAATTTAAGAAGAGTAAACGTTTGATTTTCCAAAAAATTCAATGATTTTTAAAAAAAAAAAAAAAATACAAAAATACAAAATTTATAAGCTTAGATGGACGTATAACATTAACATAAGAAAAATATACTCTAGAACCATCTTCACTTATTCGCAACCTTCAACGATGACAAACCAAACGACTGGTAACGACTTTTGCATTTGATTGTTGCTCTCATCAACTTGTCTATCAATTCGATTCACAGACCAGATACCATTATCACGTCTATTACTCGACGTACGTTTACAGTTTACAAGATTTTCATTACAGTAATGATACGTGATCATCGAGACCTCTGTGTATACGACTAATGCGTACCCAAGTAATATTAGATAAACAGGAAATCCAAGGCGCCACACAAGTGAGCTTCTTATGTATGTAGCATGTACGTATGATGAAAGCTTATGTTCGTATTACCTACATGCTAGATGGGTATAAAAATGCTATAGATATACCTATAAGTATAGGTATGCAGATTATGTGTGTACCTAGTACGTATGTACCTACCTACCCATCTACCTAACTACCTACGTGTACAATATATCGCATTATCGTCGCTAGGGCCAAAAGGTGGAAGGTCGAAATGTATTAGATATAGGTACTAAAATTTACAGAAGCACGAAAAATGGCCGATCGATGGCGCGATATTCCCATTGATAATATAAATATGTACGTACGTACGACTACTACGAATGAATACCTTTATAATCGTTGAAATTAATTCGAAAATTGTTGATACGGAATTGAAATTTTAATTACATTTGAACTCGATGATACGAGCGAGCGGTGCGGTTAATAATACATCATCGTAATTTGTATACTATATCTCTTTACCTCTCTTCGTCTACATTACTGCTCGTATATGCAATAAAGCTTTTTACAACGAATAAATTATACGTATACATACGATTTAGACGAATAGGGGTTGGAGGAATGGAATGGTTAACGATTCGTGCATCGTGACGTCGTCGTGTATTATTGTGCATGTGGTTGAAATTACACCGAAATAAAACCAATAAAAAAAAAGGGTATAAAATAATATGTACTTACAATAAATGTCATAAGTAGATAGATTAGTGAGATTACAATATTATGATGAAGTAAATAAATAAAAATGCAAAGTTCATTTCAGCCGATTTTTTTTTTTTTTTTGATATATGTCGAGGGAGGCAATTTTGATAAAAAATTACATGTTACGTGTGACAATTTTTTTCAGATTTTTGAACATCTTGGAAACCTCAAAAACCAATTTTTTCAGCATGGTTTTCGCTCATAAAATCATCGTTTTTAGCGGTATTTTTTTTCTCTCGTAATTTATCTCGAATTACCTAATTATACATCGCATACCCCATTTTCGTTTCTTTTGCCTAATTTCCGTGCTTTCGATTAAGACGAGTAAAGCAAACAGCTAAAAACTAAAAATCTCACTTTTTTCACTCACAAAATTATCACACGAAAAACCTAGTAATAGATTAGTGTTTAGCAGCTAAAACTACCACCACCACCCCCCCTCCCTCCTCCGAAACATAATTTGCGTGACAAAAATACTCATATTTTGAAAATTCATATTGTTAAAAATCATCAAAAGACAAAAATTTTCGTAAAAAATGCACAAAATTGATCGAAAATTATGAAAAATTGTTGAAAATTGAGTGAAAATTCACCTAAAGTATGAAGAAAAAATCGTCAAAAATCCTCGTAAATTGGATTGAAAATTTAAAGAAATACGTAAAAAAATGCAGAAAAGTGATGGAAAAGTCACGTACTAATGTTGAAAAATTAAGTAAAAATTGATCGAAAAATCGTTGAAAATTATCGAGAATCGTGTAAAATGAGGACAAAAATAGCTGAAACGGGAAGAAAATTGATTTAAAATCGCGAAAAAATGTTGAAAATTTTGAGAAAATTGAGTAAAAAATTTACCAAAAAAATGGATTACAATTACAGAAAATTCATCAAAAATCACGAAAAAATGTGGAAAATTCTGTGAAAATTGACCAAAAATTATTAAAAATGATTGAAAATTTGGCTAGGAAATTGGCAGAGATGAGGAAAAAGTGCTGAAAATTTATCAAAAATTATGAAAAATCAATGAAAAAGTGATCAAATTTGGTCAATTTTTGACAACTTTTAACGATTTTTTTTCGTGATTTTTCATCACTTTTCTGCACTTTTAATTCATTTTTGTTAATTTTCACCCAATTTTCAACTATTTTTAACGTTTTTCGGTTAATTTCAATGTACAGATGTATTTTTGCTAATGTTTTATCCAATTTTCGATGATTTTTAACAATTTTTTTCATAGTTTCAGTCAATTATCACTCATTTTTCAAGATTTTTTTTGTGATTTTTGATCAATTTTGCGGATTTTTCAAGTACTCTTATTCAATTTTTTACCCATTTCTCAGATGATTTTTAATGATTTGTTTCATAATTTTGATAAATTTTCACATGTTTTTCAAAATTTTTCATGATTTTTGGTCAATATTCGGTGGTTTTTAGCAAGTTTGTTTTCATATTTTAGGTTATTTTCACGTTTCTGTTAAAATTTTTTCGTAATTTTTGGTCAATTTTCCATGACTTTTAACGATTTTTCGCATATTTTAGGTCAATTCTCGCATATTTTTTCGTAATTTTTAGTCACCTTTCAAACGTTTTTCGACATTTCTTCGTGATTTTTGGTCAATTTTCGATGACTTTTAACGATTTTCTTTTCATATTTCAAGTCAATTTTCACATGTTTTATAATTTTTTTTCGTAATTTTTAATCAGCTTTCAAATATTTTTCAACATTTTTTTGTCAATTTTGGTCAATTTTCGATGACTTTTAACGATTTTCTTTTCATATTTCAAGTCAATTTTCACATGTTTAACAATTTTTTTTCGTGATTTTTGGTCAACCTGACTTTTATTAATAATATATTTTTTAGGTCGATTTTCACATATTTGTTAATATTTCTTCGTAATTTTTGGTCAATTTTTGATGACTTGATAATTTTTTTCATATTTCTAGCAAATTATCACATATTTTTTTCAACAATTTTCTTCTTTTCTAGGTCAATTTTCACATATTTTTCAACATCGTTTCGTGATTTTTGTACAGTTTTCGATGACTTTCAACGATTTTTTTCATATTCGAATTCAACTTCCATATACTGGACAATTTTTTTTCCTCGATTACTGGTCAGTTTTTGATGGCTTATTGATAATATTTTTTCGATCAATTTTCTACTATTTTTCAATATTTTTTCGTGATTTTAGATCAACTGTCTGCTTTTTTACGCTTTGTTGCCAATTTTGTACCCAATTTTCGATAATTTTCAACGAATATTTTTTTTTTCGTAGTTTAGGTCAATTTTACTGAATTTTGTCAATCACTTTTATTACATGTAAATTTCGAAATCTGAAAATTTCGATCATCTAACCAACTGTCAACCGTGCCAAAAATTTATACAACATTATTAGCTTGGAAAAAAATGTTTCTAAGGGAGGGGGGGGGGGTAAATTGACGGAAATTGATCGCTCGTGTTCTTTAAACTTCATGATAATCGGTGGAAAAATGTTTTTAATTTTTTCAAATTTCCATTTCGTTAGCATAAGGTATATATTTTCTCAACTATCGAGCACATCTGTCCATACCCCACTTTGAATCTTGCTACTTCGTCTGAAATAAAATTTCGGCCCACCTTTTAATTCCAACTTGATCCTTGCTGCAGCATCGACCTTGATCGAAATAATTTTCGCATTAACATTACAATCGATGAATCATACGCATATACACATTAAAAAAATAACTTTCATTCATATACGTCAAGCCAAGCCAAGCCAGACCAAAGCAAACCAAAGTAATACAGTAGATGCTACGTCAGAGCAACTAAGCACGCATACATACGCACACACACACTACATACCTTTCTACCAACCAACATATAAAGCTCCTCATATCGCGAATATTCGAAAAATGTTCACGGTCTACAAATGTGGATGTCGCGGAGACGACGACGGCGACCAAACTCGAGAAAATCCCAGACAATGTCCGATTAACGAGCAGACTGGTTTGCAAATGGTACATGAACTGGTTATTACGGATACGTCATCGTCAAAGTATACCCATACTACACATACGTACGTCGTCGTATCGAGTCGAAGCTGAAGGCATAACACATATTACGTTCATCGTGGTGAGATGTAATCGAAGATCATCTCGTACCACACAGCCTCCACTTGTTTCGTATTCGGTTCAATGTAATTTTCTTATGGTGTTCTGTCTGGCTAACCTTAGCAGTAACCTTACCCAATAGACTGTGGCCAATGTATGTGTACCGAGGCGTTGGCATGGTAGTTGGCCCACTGGCCAGCAAAACTACTTTTTTCATCGGCTACTTAGGTACATATTACCTACCGATGCCTTCGCACAATCATATGTAGGCTATGTTTATCTCTTTGAGTGAGACTAGATCTATGCAGAAGTGTTGATGCAGCAGACAGGACGAGTTGTAGGAGATGGTATGTGAAAATTTTCCCTTGTTGTTGAGGTGTTCGAACCATACTCACGTGGTGACACATCAGCAACTTTTCGTAGGTATATATATATACATATATATATGCGGTGTGTATTAACAGGCCGAAGATAAACAACTGTTTTGTCGCAGCCGTCGTCGCCGTGACTCGTGATAAATGTACAGAAGGCGCGCGAACCGAATAAAGAGCAAAGGAGAGGAGTGGAGTGGAATAGTGCGGCACCGTACCCATACCATATTACAGTACAGCGCAGAGTATAGTACCATGGTACACACACACAACACATGCACACGCAGCAGCAATAGAGAGAAACAACGGCTTGTCATAAACTACCGTTTAAATTTATAGCCTCGCTAGAAGCTGTTATTAATAAAGTGCTGTTTTGGAAGGCTTTTGTCTGTTTTCGGCAAAGCACAGAAATGTTTTGTATCATACACCAGCGCTTCGTCGTACGTAGTAGTGTACTTACCTCCTAAAATGTACCTACCTACCTACCTACCTACCTACACATACGCCAATAATACACACATTTACACTTGCCTACCTATACCTATGTGGTCTGTTGCTAAAACGTGCCCCGTAATAGACGCACATGTGTAATGTGTAGTGTGTGCTGTACGTATCGTATACACACGAAGCCAGATAGGTATACTTGTACACAATGCTACAGATATGCCAGAAAACATTACACACAATGTATACCGACGTTACACTGATACATGTTCCACCAGTAGTAGTAGTAGCAGCACCATAAACTATGGGAAGGTGTTGATGATGATGACGACGACGACGACGACGATGCGCGTGTTTAATCCCATATTACCGAACAAATTTGTATACGTGACAATTAGGAAACAATGATTAACAATGTTAGTCAATATTTAGGCTGCATCGAATTCAAAGCTAGCACCAAAAAATTCATGGTAAACGGATGTACAGAATTTGATTGTGTCATTGGATTCCAATACATCACCTGGATCTTTTAAAGTTCAAAATTTTTCAAAACATCGAAACAAAAACGTACAAAAGTAGAAGCTTGCATAACACCGTGTCAGCAGTTGACCATCAACAGTGGGCCATAAATCCAGACTGTTCAGATTTTTATGGCCTGGGATGCTGATAGCTGTGACATTGATGGTCAATGGTTCTGCACTGTTGACATGTGGATCATCAATAGTTGGATTATGTTTGACAAAAAAGTTGAATTTTATGCTAAAAATGCTTGCAGCAATGTCCAAAACTCCTAATGTTAAGAAGAAATCACGAATTTATTCAAAATTGTATTACTTCAGATGACATTTGAACTTCTGCTGGAACCACCGAAATGATGACACGGAAGAATTTTGAAAATCTGCTTAGCATATTTTTCTTAACATTCAAGTTGATGTTCAGGATGTTGATGGTCTAGATATTGATGGTCATCTGTCGATGGTTCACTGTTGATAACCAACAGTCGATTATCAACTATTGATGGTCTTGTGTTGAAGTTCAAAATTCCTAATGGTCAAAACAAATCACGAATTTTTTAAAAGTTATGTCACTTCAGATGACATTTGAACTTCTGCTGGAACCACGGAAGTGATAACTTGAAGAATTTTGAAAATTTGTTCAGCATTTTTTCTCTCAGCATTCAAGTTAACGTTCAAGATGTTGGTAGTCTGTCTATTGATAGCCAACTGTTGATGGTCAAGTGTTGATAGATCTAGACCATCAAGAATGGATAGTTCAAATCTTGATGGTATGGATATGTTGGTCAACTTTTGACAGTCCACTGTCGACCATCAACTGCTAATGATCAAATGTTGACAGGTCTGCGACTGTCAACAGTTGAATTCAATCAGCAGGTAACAGTCGTCACAACCATAATGCTCTTTCTTCGGTGCCAAAGTGACTGATCTCATTTGCGCTTTTATTGTGTCAACTCATCTGGTACGAGATCTTCCTCTTATTACCTTTGATGAAAAAGTTATATGTTATGGGGAAAAAAATGCCGAGTAGTCTTAAAAATTCCTATGTTGAAAAGAAATCACAAATTTTTTACAAGTAATGTCACTTCGGGTGAAATTTGAACTTTGGCTGGAACTGGGGAAGTGATATCACAAACAATTGTGAAAATTTGCTTAGTATTTTTTTTTATCGATGTTCAAGTTGGTGGTGATCCAGCTATTGATAGTCATTCATATGAGCTGTCAAACGTAATATTTTAAATTAATATTTATTTTTATTGCGATTCATTTAATTTTTTATGGTCTATTGTTAACAGCCTAGATCTTGATGGTCCACTATTGATAGTTAACTCTTGACAGTTCACAATTGAGCATAAACTGCCAATGGTCAAGTGTTGATGAACCTGGACCATCAAGAGTGAACAGTTCAAATCTTGATGGTGTGGATGTTGGTGATTCACTATTGTTGGTCAACTCTTGACAGTCTATTGCTGACCATCAACTACTAATGATCGAGTGTTGACAGATTCGAACTGTCGACAGTTAAATTGTGTTATACTGAGTAATTTTTAAAATTCCTAATATTAAAAAGAAACCACAACTCTTTCAAAGGTATGTCACTTCAGACAAAATTTTTTCCTCTGCTGGAACCAAGGAAGTGGTAACACAAACAATTGTGAAAGTTTGCTTAGTATTTTTTTTTATCGATGTTCAAGTTGGTGGTGATCCAGCTATTGATAGTCAAGTGTTTATGGTCCATTGTTAACAGCCCAGATCTTGATGGTCCACTATCGATGGTCATCAGTCAACTGTTGATCGTCTACAGTTGACCATCAACTGTTAATGGATCTGGATCATTAAGAGTTAACAGTCCAAATCTTAATGGTGCAGGTATTGATAGTACACTATTGTTGGTCAATTCATGATGATCCACTGTTGACCATAAACTGCTAACGATCAAGTGTTGCCAGATCTGGGTGATCAACTGTTGGATTATGTTTTATGAAAAATTTGAGCACTGTAAAAAAAATGCTGAGCAATTTTTCAACAAAGAGCGCTGTCCGATTTTAATTTTATTTTTAATTTTTTCCCCAAAGACATAGAATTTAGAGGAATGTGCACTCAATCTAAATTCTTTATGTTGGTGGTCCTCATTTCCATAGATTTTAGTAAGGTGGGACAGGTTAACCTTAGCTTGGTTCTCATCCTGTTCAAGTTCTCATTCCCTGCATGGGATATCCCTTAATACAAGGCAAAATGTTCCTTCAACAAAATTCCGCCACTTAAGTAAAGAAAATCTTTTGTACTCAGATTTTGAAAAATAAAACGAGAATGACAACAAGTTACTGCTTTGATATTAGCATTTGTTCTTTTTTTAAATGCTGGCTATAAATTCCTAAGAGAAAACTTTACTTTTTATTTCCTCCACGATCAAGAAAGATTTCTCAACCTGCAACATTTTGTGTTGATAGTTGCTATAACTTTTCATTGTACATAAGCTGCCATCATTTCAAAAAGCCAAGATCAACTACTTCCACTAATTAGACTTCGTTATTGCTATGAGTATATTCGTCCAAAAAAAAAAAATTGGTACTTACCTTTTACACAAACTGCAGGATTCGAGGACATCCCATTCTCTACTCTACATCGAGAATCCCATACCATAACCTAAGGTAGAAAAGCCCACAGCGTGAAGACCTCTTCTCTCTTCTTCACGCAGCCCTGTTTACAAGTTTGAATTAAATTTTTAACAACCACCTCGACTCCAGAGAAGTGTCCGCCAATGGCGGTAATTACCGTGCAGCTTGAAAATCTTGCTGCGGGTTGTCATCATATACCATACACGTACATGCATACACCTATGCATATGCAGACTTACATGACACTCGTTCGTTGTATGGTACCGTAAATGTACCGCAGTATGTACTATTTGGTGGTAAAAATTATTTAATTATTTAAATAAATACTCGGTGTGTCGACGTGTTTTATAATTGAAGGCGAGGCTCAGCTCGGCTCAGCTTGGCTTGGTTGTACTGTGCAACTGAGCCGAGTCAGCGACGCGACGATACGATTATGAAGTTTGGACGACCTTAATAAGTAGGTACCTAACCTAACGCTTTCTCGAGTTAATGACATTTTTTCTTTTACACACGAAATTTACCTCCAGCATTCCCATGCATTTTAATACACGGTTTAATGAAGGCGTTCGTGTGTATTAAAAATTCTCACCTGCATATGCTATAGGTATAGTGGTAGCTGGTAGCTCATTCGGTCATATACATATATTAAAATTTTAAAGGCCGTTGCGTTCGGTACGTTACACACCTTTTTCTTTTTTTTTTTTTTGGCCTAAGATTTAGGAAGAGCTCGGTGGCGACGAGTTGAAATGATTTACGTTTATACCGATGTGTAACGTGATTTTTATGAGTCATTTACGTCATGTGGTGTGTAATTTAAATGATGTAGACTGCAGATTGGGATATACATTTTTTTTTTTTTCGGTATTTTCACAATATTATAGTCTCCAAGTGTCGTGTATTATGTTAAGGTCAGACGTATGAATTTCTTTAAAATTGTTTCGAATTTTTTCGTTTGTTGGATTTTTGAAAATGATAAGCTTCCTCAAGGATTTAAACGTGCAGAACTATTTAGAGATATCTTTATATTATATTTCTAGTAAAAATTTAAGAAATGACAATCCATCAAATTCGAAAGGTTTTATTACAAAAGTACAAAAAATATTGTGTTTTCTTTTAGCAAAAAGTATTCAATTTTATCATAAAAATTTTTTTTTCACAATTTCGAAAAAGATATTAAGATAAATTAATTATATTATATTTGACAATTCTAGACTTTGTAAAATTAATACAAAATAAAGAACTTTACAAACGAACTATCCTGATCACATACAAATAAGAACTCATGACTACTGAAAAGTGTTGATCAATGGAGCATTGAGTAGTAAAATATTACTGTGTTTAGTAAGTAACTACTACATAACCACTTTGCAGTGATAAATATTTTCTAAAACACTACTGCTGTATGATGAAACAGTCCAGCCCCCAGTAAAAAATTGAAATTCCTCGTCGATTTTTGAAATTGATGGATATGTAGATACGTGAGAAAATAAGAAAAATTGAAAAATTGATTTTATAAGTTTACTCTCACCTCGCCAAAGATTTGTGAACAAGGTTGGATGGGTACCAATTCATATCATTGATAAAATACATTTTTCTTTAGAACAATGGTAGGACGTGTTTATCAATCAAAACTAATCAACAATTTATTTTGTTTTTTTGTTTCAGGTGAGTTTCAAATTTCACTACAAATCTACTTGTGTGATCTATTCAAATATCAAAGACAATTATGTAAGTACCTATGCCTACCTACCATCATGAGTCTAATACTACTCGCATAGAAAGTATGTACATTTGACGCTAGAGGTGGTTTAGGTAGGTACTGCATCACCAGTATAACCCTTAGCACTCCAAGTAATAGTGCCCACAAACACGTGACTAAAAGTTATATGGAGAGAAATTTCAAGGCAAAAGGATAAGCTTAGTCTAGTGGATAGAAAGGGTCTCTCACTCATATGTTTATGTAGATTTACCCAGATGAAGGGGATAAGCTGGTGGTTGCCTGAGCAGAAAGAGTAAAGTGATGTTGATCTCTCTGTGGTGCAGTCCACAATAAGAAATGTTATGAAGTATACGCCCATTCCTACAGGCCCATGCACATACTGACCCATCTGTACCAAACAGTCTGTTTGGATCTACTCTGATCGAACCTTGTCCCACATGTACTGAAGGGGAAACCTGGTCCATAGGGTACCTAGAGAGACTGATTTTCTAGTGTTGTGAGGTGCTCCTCACAGATTCTCATTTTGGGAGGAACTAACTGTGAAAGTCTTATTTGGGGGAGGGGGTGATGGCTCCACCCAAAGATATCTATCTATGGGGATGAAATCACCAAAGTTGATTCATTTGGGAAGTACATTTTTCGTTTGTTCACTTCTACGTTCGGCTTTTAATTTTTTTTTATCTCAAAATTATATGCGATCAAAATTCAGTTCTGATATGCCTTTGATAGGATAACAATGTTTACAAATCATAATTTATTTTTTCTGTAATAAAAGATTTTTATCGAAGGAAATTAAATCTCTTTCTGCACATACATACAAAAGGTTCCACACAAAGGGGAGGCAGTGATGAAGGATTTTTTGAAATGTACCAATCGGGGTAGTGATCGCAATAATCTTGATATTACTGATTTCATATCAAAAGAAAAAATTGATATTTGATGTACGTTGTTATACGCGTTAGAACTTCAAAGCTGAACAATAAATTAAAAAGAAAAAAAATTGAATAAAATTCTCTTTCCACCACCTCTTACTATAGAAAGAGTGCGAAAAATAATCTAGCTGAATCGAAATTTGAAATTTGTTGATTGCAGCAATTACAATGAATATTAATGTTTAGTCATAAATTGAAGTTCGTCAAGAATAACAACTGAATTTTCTTAAGCAATAATTTCATTTAACCACTTTTCCAAAGTATCGATATTTTTGAACATTGTATCAAAATATTTTGATATTTAAAAATACCCTGGTATGCAATCACTAGTTCAGGTAGAACTCACCTGAAATGTATTTAATTAGAGCAGTTCAAAGCTCCTGCAGAGATGGCTATTTATGAGGGGGAAAAATCATCCAAATGGTTCATTTGTAAGACACACCTGAACAGAGTTACATCTCAAGGGGGACAGCAACGAATCTTTGAAAAATCCTGATCAGGGATAAGTTACCCCAAATGACTTGAGTCAAAAGGGTCCCAGCAGAAAATAACCATGAATAGAGGAGGAAGCCACCCAAGAGATTCAATCGTGGAACACATCTGCAGAGAGTATCCATCTCAAGGGAGTCAGTAAAGACTCTTTGAGAAATGCTAATTAGGAGGAATCTACTGTCAATGACTTTGGTCAAAGGGGTTCCAGCAGAAAATAACTATGGATGAAGGAGAAAACTACCCTACTAGTTCAGTTTGTTATAGAACACATCTGCAGATGTTATTCATCTCAGGGGGGACAGTACTGAATCTTTGAGAAATGTTGATCAGGCGGAACTTACTGTCGATGAATTTGGTCAAAAGGGTCCTAACAGAAAGTAACTATGGATGAAGGAGGAAACCACTCAAGTGTTTCAGTTGTGGAACACATCTGCAGATGGTATCCTTCTCAAGGAGGACAGTAAAAAAACCTTTGGAAAATGCTGATCAGGTGGAATTTACTGCGAATGAATTTAGTCAAAAGGGTTTCACCAGGAAATAACTATGGATGGAGAAGGAAACCACTCAAGCGGCTCAATTGTGGAACACACCTGCAGATGGATAACCATGTATGAAGGAGGAAACCATCCAACATGTTCAATTGTGGAACACATCTGCAGATGTTATTCATCTCAAGGGAGACAGTAAAAAATCTGTGAGAAATGCTGATTAGGAGGAACTTACTGCCAATGACTTTGGTTAAAAGGGTCCTGCCAGAAAATAACTATGGATGGAGGAGAAAACCACCCAACTTGTTCAATTGTGGAACACATCTGCAGATGTTATCCATCTCAAGGGAGACAGTAAAATCTGTGAGAAATGCTGATTAGGAGGAACTTACTGCCAATGAACTTGGTCAAAAAAGTTCCACCAGGAAATACCTATGGATGAAGGAGAAAACCACTCAACTGGTTTAGTTATGGAACACACCTGCAGATGGTATCCATCTCAAGGGAAGTGGTAAAGAGCCTTTCAAAAATATCACTGAGGGAGAACTCACTGCAAATGCCTTCAGCTATAGGAATTCTCCCTGAAGATCTACAGAGAAAGAAACCATCCAACTGGTTCATTTGCTGGATACATCTACATTTAGTATTTACTAGAGGCAGTATAGGATCTTTGAACTAGTCTCACAACTATTTGGCGCTGATGTTAGATCAAAATTTTGCAAGTCTTCAATGAAGGAGAGAATAGAAATACTCACCTTTCATTTTCATTGTATACCCTTTCAACGTAATTTTGCAATCCCCCCTTCGTATGTGTGTAGACTCGAGCACCTACACAGATATTTTTCTCATATTCTTAATTAAATATCACCATCGCTGGATGCGATGATAAAATACCGTACGATTTGATGGGCTACCGAAGTATACCAACCAACCAACGTCCAACACGCGTTATTTTTATGGCAACCTCAATGTGTATGTAATGATTTGAATAATGCTCGTAAAAAAAAGTACTAAATACCTAGGCGATTTTTATCGGTGTTACTCGATTACATCGATGAACAGGTTGGCGCGGCGCGTCTGTTCTATCGTCATTATTCTTATCGATCGGTTCTTCTTCAATACAAAGAACCGGTTCGTGAAAAAAAAACCGATAAAGCGAAAGATTAGCTTTTTCTTTATACCACGAGTAGTATTTTACACAATATATTTTTAAGAATATGTAAGGTGGGCCTATCTTTCATGACAAATGTTTAGTTTTATCCTCATCAATAGGTAATTCGTTTACTACTTGATGGTGCATATTTTGTACAGAAAAAAGGTACAGATATATCGAACGAACCCTTTTACAAGAAATATCTGTACGCACCCTTTATCATGAAAGTAGCCAGGTTGATATTTTTAATACGTATACGATGACGTGTAGATGGCGATGCGATGGCGGCATAGCACATACGAGATAGGGGAGAGAGAGAGAGAGTGTGTGTGTGTGTATTTTGAAAAGCCATATTACAGCAGACATACAAAGTATAATAATGTCTATGCGCACGGTATGCCTTTTAATGATAACCTTTGGAATAATCATTCAATTTGTAAAACGTCGGAAGACCGTGCAACTGGCCTATTGATATAATTCTACCATGCTGAAAAGGGAGGGATTATATTCTTTTGGATTTCCAAGAGTAGTCTAGTAGGTTGATCCTGACCTGTTATTATCCTTTGTGAAGCTGTCAAACTGTTTTAATGGCGTTCGTTGCTTCTAGAAAATAAATGACTTGCGTCAAGACTCGGGAGATACTCTCTCTCTCTCTCTCTTTGCTCGTATGTCTATTTGCTATCTTCGGTCTTCGTCGTGCTGGTCTTACGATAACGTGTCATTAAATTGAATATCTCTGTTATCGTTTTCGTTAAACGATCATATCCGCGCGGCTTGATATGTTACCGAGTTGCCCTTCTTCATCGGTGGTGGCGGAAGGCGACTCATAGCTTACAATGCAGTTTACCTACCTGGCTATATATCTCTATCTGTACACATTCGTATAGGTAAAAGGTACCTACCTACACCGTGCAACCGACACAAATATCTATGTAATTATTACATCCTAGTTTCGTGTTATCTCGTCATCGATGATCATGTTGATTTTTATGTTTTTAATATGTCTGGCCCGCGAAATCCATGTGAATGTGTGGTAAATGAGATGTTACGTTATGTGCACCGTACACGGTGAAAAAAAGCAGTATTTTCAAATATTACGTATTAGAAGGTGGAATTTTTTCACGCGATAAGTGCACAGTGTCCTTTTTTTCTTTCTCTCTTTTTGGAAGTGCTATGGTTTTCAAGGTCTCATGCGATGTGTGATTATCTGTAAGTATCCTGTTATTTGAATTTCAACTAAATGGATTGCTTGATAAACCTTCCATCTTCTTCGATGGGTTTTCAAAAGTCTTGGCAATGTCAAGCTTACTGATTGGACTACTGGTTTGTGTGTAGACTGGTCTGGTTTCATTGGTCTAGCAGTTGACATGGCTCATTGTACTGATAGATTTTGTAAGTTGCATTTCGATCCAATCGGAAGAAAATCTATAACATGAAAATTTTCATAATTTATTTTTTCCGATGCATGTATTTTTGAAACTGGAAGAGGGGGGGGGGTATTGAAGAGAAAAAAATTAATATAAAAATAAATATGGTAAAAATCTAGAGTCTTTGACTTGTTCCTTAACTCTGCCTATATTATTTAGAAATTTTCAAACTTCC
The DNA here is from genome assembly GCA_900060175.1 of Ferrisia virgata. Lineage (NCBI taxonomy): Eukaryota > Metazoa > Arthropoda > Insecta > Hemiptera > Pseudococcidae > Ferrisia > Ferrisia virgata. Next base: position 32,251 of record FIZR01020925.1, on the reverse strand, counting down.
AAAAAATTGTACTCAAATATTTTTTCATCATTGGTTCGTTTTTTGATAAGGGGAAAAGGGGGAGTGCTTTTATCAAGACTTTTTTTTTTTACAAAACCTAGAAATAATTTTTTTTACTGAACTGTGTTCCTAAAATTTGTGTAAAATGATGCACTACTGCGACTATTTTGATGAATTTTTTTTTTTATTTTCATTTTTCAAAAATTATTTTTATGCGGTGAAAAAAATGATTTAAAACTAGTAAAAATCATAACGAATATCTTGACATTATTTTCAAATCATGCTAAACTCTCCGGATAATTTGCTTTTGTTTTGCACAATTCAAAGAAAAATATTAACTATTTATTTGGGTTTTTTACTCGTCCTATTGGGAATTTTTCACTCGTTGCAAATTTCAATTCGCATAGTGATGAAAATTCAGGTCTGAACATAATTTTTAGTAATTAATTTTCTGACAATATCAACGTCATAATTTTTTTTTTTTTTACGAGTAGGTACCTAACAAATGTGCAGGTAACTTTAAAAACGAATTTTAAAATTGACGTGTTCTGGGTGAAAGTACTATTTTCGATCGTTACACATTTGAACACGTAATTTAAAAATTATTCCCTATGAAGATGGAATTTATGGTTTGCGGAGTTTTATTTTTGTAAAAATTTATCGCTCATCTTCCAATTCAATAATTAATGTTGCGCTGTTTTGGTGTGAAAAATTCGTTCTAGTCGCAAGAACAATATTGTTATGTCGACAATTTCGATTTTCAAATTAAGTTTGCAATTTTTTTTGTACGCCTTGAGTGATTAATTGAATGAAATGAAAAGAAAGGGCTAGATTCAGGAAGAGGGGAGCTGTTAAATGTTTCATAAATTTTATATTCTTAATTAGATGCTTTTCGATGTGATTTTTTTTTAATTCTTTGATTTATCAAAATATTGTTATGTGAATAATATGAGGAGGGATTTTTTAAAACAAACTTCGAAATAAATACTGATTTCAAAACTGCTGGATTTTTTTTTTGAAGATATACGATCGATTAGGTCACAATGATTGCGAAATTACCTCGAAACGATGTGCCAAAATTTTGAGTTCCTTAACTTGATTTTTGGACTTTCAAAATTTACTGCAAGTACAAAATTTTTCAAAAAACCGAAAAAAAAAATTTCTGGCAAAATTGGATAAGATGATGAAAAAACGTTGCGAAATTACATCAAATAAACGTGGTAAAAATTTGGTGATTTTGACTTGACTCTTTAACCCTTCTCCTCCTCTCCCCAATTACTTGGAATTTTCAAAATTTACCTCATATATTTTTTAGAAATATTTTTTTGCCATCAATGTGTTGTGATAGAGCAAATAGGACGGGAAAAAAATTTCCTCAGTTTTTTCTGTATTTCGGTAGGGGGGAGGGAGGGATACAAAATTATGTTTAATAATGAAAAAAATTGTTTATTTTGAATTTTTTCATGATGATGAAATGAAAATACGGAATGTGCTCGTTTTTATGCTATGAAAAATTTTTTGTTTTTCAACTTCAAGAAATTCAAAATATACGATTTTTTCCATTTTTAAATATAATTTTGCATGTTCTGAAAATCAGAAAAAATTCAGAATTTTTTTTTCGGGGCTCACATAGTCCAGTTGTAACACATTAATAATCAAAAAAATTCTAAAAAAAATTTTTTCGATTTGTATTTTGTGAATTTTGAAATTCCAAAGTAATTTGGCAAGTGTCATAAAATTTTACCTCGATCTTTTGACGTCATTTCTTAAATTTTTTTCACTATCCCTCTCCCAAATTTTGAAAAAATCCAATATTGAGACTGCCTAGTTTTCAGCATGACCCATATATTTATTTTTTTCAAATGTCTTTCGCCACGAAGCTTATTGTATTTTATCATAATTTTATGAAGAATTGCAAAAGAATTTTTTTCAAAAATCTGCATCATAAAATATATTTCATTTTTCAGGAAAATTCAAAATATGTTGATTTTGATATCTTCCGAAATAAAATTCGGGAACATTTTTTTTCGATGTGTATTCTGTGAATTTTAAAATTTCAGAGTAATTTTGGGAGAGTAAAGGATCAGATCAGAGATCTCAAATTTTCACCACGTTCATTTGACTTAATTTCTCAAATTTTTTTTCACTTCCCTCCTCAACTTTTAATAAAATTTAATGTTGAAACTGCTTACTTTTCACCATTACCGGATTCATTTTCCTAAATGTGACCTTCCACTTATTGTATTTTTCCACAATTTTCTGAAGAGCTGTAAAAGAAATTTTTTTCAAAAATCCCCATCCTAAAATGATTGTAGGACATCGATTTTAAACGATTAGGCGAGATATATAATTTTGAGCTGCCCCCTCCCACCTCCTCTTCTAATCATATCTCATTTTTTAGGGGAATTCTAAACATGTTATTTTTGACATATTTCAAAATAAATTTCTTAAAAATTTTAAAAATGGTTTTTCGAAACAAAATTCATCAAAGGAGAGAGATTCATTTTGTCCATTTTGCCGCCAGTTTTTGAACCATTCATGTTGTATTTTTGTTTGCTGCGATATTTATTGAGAACTTGTAAAAAAGGCGACCTTTCGGCTCATTTCATTAAAATTTTACTGAAAAATCAATTTTTTAAAAAAATTCTTGAAAAAACACGAAAAAAAAAACTTTTCTTGTGCATTGTTAAAAAATGTTCATTTCAGGTAGGTGTCTTTTTATCCTTTAAAATTTTTCAAAAAATTGTGAAAAAATGCTAAAGCGACATAAAAAGAAATTGTGATGATGGGGTGGGGGGTAATGGCGAAAATATGTTATAAACGACCATTTTTTATATAAATAAATAATTCCTTTAAAATATATTTATATATATGAGCTTTGGATCAGTTTACCAAGTGAAAAAATTGAGTCGAAGAGATGAAAATCTTCTCACGTTTTTTGGAAGGGAAGGGGTTGTATATTTTCAAACAAAAAAAAAAAATCAAGTTATTTTAAATTCAAAATTTGAATTTTAATCACTATTGCAGTATACTTAAAAAAGTACTAATTTTCTTCTACCTTATTCTTCGTTATTAGCCCATTTTATGTGTAAATAATTATTACCTGTACCTGCTACACTTAAAACTTCGATATTATGCCTACAACTTGGATATTTAATTAGTTAGGCTGTTTCATATGCTACATTGGTACATGTACCACTCTACCTATACTGGCGAGCATTTGTATAAGAACACCTATTTTTAAATTAACCCACACGTCCGCATTTCGATCGCATGTTAGTACAAGTAGGTAGGTAGAGCCTCGTACATATATTAAGAAAGAGAAAGAGAAAGATGTAGAAGTAGAAGAAGAAGAAGAAGAAATAAAATGGAGAGAAACTTGACCTAACCTAACTCGCCGTAATCTGGCTTACGCTTGAGGACAGAAAAACAAGAAAAATTGCGACCACCGGGCTTCATAATTGTATACACGTTTTGACACACAGCTGGAAATTTCCAGCAGCAGCAGATAACACGAGGGTAACATCTGTCTAACGACGAATAAATCGATAATTATATGATAAACAAACATAACTCATTGGTCGCATGCATTGCATACCACCTCCTTGATATGTAGGTACTCGAATATTATAATATGCTGATGTGGCGGTTCATTTAGAAAAATAAAAATAAAAAATAAAAAAACAACAACTTGAGTTGAAAAAATACGCTTCTTTTTTGCCATTTACTTTACCTATTCAATAAAATATGGATTAACTACATAGACTATATTGGCATACATTTTAATAGTGATGGAAAAAAATTTCACGTGAAATTTTATTGATATTAGTGACCAAATTCAGCCCCACAGCGAAGTGTTGAAATTTTAATATTTTGCGAAATCCCTACACTCGTCAAAATACATACTTCTGAGAAAAAAAATTTATATACCCCGCTCTCCGTGGGGTCCACAGCTGTAACAATTCGAAGGTTTCTTTTGTTGATTTATGCTTCTCCAAGAGGTGGAAAATTTTGGAAAAATTCATGTCGATAAATCTATTACTCCTCTAAACAACTGGATTAAAATCATGACTTTTCCTCAAGTAGGTGTGAGCATGACGGTCTATCAACCTACAGCCAATGAGGGGAGAGGGAGGGTATTAACACAATCCGTTTCGAGGTCATAAATGATCATCGCAATTATTTTTGACCATGTCAGATATTAACATTGAAAGATGTTTATTGAATTTTTTTCTCCCGAAATTAAAAATCATTTCCTCAGCTCGAAACCGACCAAAATCGATTAAATTTGGGAAATAGAATTCGATTGGCCACAAATTTGATATCATAGAGTGGGGATGACTTCAAATCAAAATTCAATAGTGCCCAAATTTGGAGGAGGGGGTGCTGTGGAGCCAAAATGGAAAAAATTGTTTCTTTTTGAGCTAATCGATAGATCGTCCGTAGTTGTATAACATATTCAAAAATCAACCTCCCAAGTCAATCAGGATGGAAGATATGAAGGTTTTCCCTCTTATTAACGTTGAAAAAGAGCTACCCCCCAACTCCTCTCCAAATAGAGCTAAGAAATTGACAGAGTCTTTCCTAATAAGGGTCAAAAACTGCTCCGACCCAAAAATCGACCATAAAAACGTCATTGAAAGCGGTTTCGAGACGTTTCGTAGCCTTCGAGAATTTTTGGACTTCTCCAATGCTGGTGAACAGTTCATAAAAATGGTACATACGAACATTAGGATATTTCTTAGAGCACAAAATTCGGAATTTTTGAAACCACACTCGTTAAAAAGTTTTGTTTAGCACTGAAAACACCATAGCTAAAATTTCAGCCAATTCGAATAATATTAATCCGTGCCTCATCAGTGTTGGAAGTTACCAACCAAACGTTACCAGCCCGAAGCCCGAGCACGATACTAACCACCGCGACACGTAGTGGAGTAGTTCTATGTTATCGGACGCTAATGACAAATACTTCAACGACCACAAAACTTTTTTCCCAAAAAAAAAGTTTAAAGCTCGAGTGAAACTTTATCCCGAAATTTTAGCCATGGTGTTTTTAGTACCAAGCAAAACTTTCGAGGGGGCGAGGTTCCAAAAATTCCAAAATTGGCTGAAATTTTATCTACAGCGTTTTTCAGACCTAATTAAACTTATTAGCGAGTGAGGTTCCACAGATTCCAAATTTTGTATTTTAAGAAATATCCAAATGGTCATATGTACAATGACACTGGAGAAGTCCAAAAATTCCCGAAGACTACGAAACGTCTCAAAACTGCTTTCAGTCGATTTGGGGGAAGGGGGGGGTCGAAAGTAGAGTATGTACTACCAAATTTCAGCTTTTTTCGTTGATCAGATTAAATTTTCATGATTTTGAAATTTGAAAAATTCGCCAAAATTCTAGAAATGCATTTCAGGAGGTGAAATTTTGGAAGTGGTCTTGTTTTAATATGTACTTTCAATTTATTCATGTATTGTTTCGAAATTTTACTTCGAGTTGGGACACCTGCCTTATTAATTATGTAAAAGTAGTGAAAAACGTGTTTATTTTTGGTTTTGATTTTTTTCGAGCATGTTGCACTCAATTTCGAAACCTCAAAAAAATATGTATATGATAAATAAACCACCTAATAAAGGATAATAAAAAAAATTCCAGCCATGAGTCCCCCGCTTACATTTTTAAAAATTGTTTTTTGAAAATTTCATCATAAAAAAAAATGGGGAAAATATGAACCGAAAATTTTCAAAAAATTCTCATTCATAGTACTCAGTAAGATGTATAATCTGTGAAAATTTCAAAATTGTTTACCCTATCGCGGGTTAAAATTTCAACCTTGAGGGGTAAGGGGAGGAGATAATTCCAGTAGAGGTGGGTGTGGGTGCTCAAAAATTTTTTTGGGACGTTTCTAGGCCATAAGTAATATTTTGGTTCATTGGTATGTGGACTTGGTAGCAGATATAAATGTGATTTTGGAGGTGGAGAGGTCTCAACTTTTCACAGCCTCGAATAGGTGGGGTTTTTGGTCAGTTTTTCTTCTTTCTTCAATTTGTTCCTCGCATATCATCCCCCTCTCCCCTCTCTGTAAAATTGTGCTAGACAGTCGAAATTTGGTATGTAGATTCACTATAGATCTATATTGGGTCGGGTTCGTTTTTGACCCTTATTAGGAAAGAATCCTTGGTATGTGGACTTGGTAGCAGATATAAATGTGATTTGGTGGGGGGGGGGTCTCAACTTTTCACAGCCTCATCGCAGCTCCTCACAGCCTCAAATAGGTGGCTTTTCGGTCGGTTTTTCTTTTTTTTTGAATTTGTTCCTCGCATATCACCCCCTCCCTCTCTCTCTATAACATTGGGCTAGACAGTCGAAATTTGGTATGTAGATTCACTATAGATCTATATTGGGTCGGGCTCGTTTTTTACCCTTATTAGGAAAGACTCCTTGGTATGTGGACTTGGTAGCAGATATAAATGTGATTTGGTGGGGGGGGGGTCTCAACTTTTCACAGCCTCATCGCAGCTCCTCACAGCCTCGAATAGGTGGCTTTTCGGTCGGTTTTTCTTCTTTTTTGAATTTGTTCCTCGCATATCACCCCCTCTCCCCTCTGTATAAAATTGGGCTGTGCTAGACAGTCGAAATTTGGTATGTAGATTCACTATAGATCTTAGATGTTGGTTTTGGTGATATCGACATTTTAGCCCCTTCGAAACACCCCTTCCCCCCTCCCATCATCTCTGATTAGGTAAAAAACAATCGCCAGCGTTATTCGAGTAATCATTTTTTTGGCCCAAAGTTTTTTTTCAGAGGCACGAATGATGTTTTGTGATAATTTTTATATTCCGAGATCAAAGGCATTGCACTTTTTCTCATCCTAAAATACCTTTTTTTCGCTGGTGTTGGTGGTTTTCGTGCTACGTACGAGTATACCCAATACACGTGAAAATTTTTATAACGAATAACGAGCAATTATGTTAAAAATAAATGGTCGTATTTTTAATTTACTTATACGCTTGAAAAAAGGGAGTCTTTACGATTAATTATATTTTTACGAATGTATAATAGTAATAATTATATTCGTACGTTTTTCTCGTGTACCAATTACAATACAAAAAAATTCACAAGTGTTTGTAAAACAATGAAACGAATACGGTAAGACGTTGCATATATATACCGAAATAAGAAATGATATAAAGGTTAAAGAGAGAGAGAGAGAGAGGGTGAGGGACAGGGAGTGATGGGTGGACGACAAGGGACGGGTATTAGCTCTATAAATTTTTCGCTACACACTTGGGTTTGGGTACCTACCTGCCCACCTACCCACCTACCTACTTACATACACGAGCAGCCACTTGTTAGATGGTGGACGAGGCAATAAAGCGACGAGACGCGGTTTAAAGCTCGCAAAAGAGCTGCACCAATTAAAAGCACGTGGTTATAAGCACGTGCTAAACAAGCGTATATACATGTACATTGAAAAGGTACCCTATTTGCCATACCATAAGATTTTATGTACATTGTTGCTTTTTGCTGGCGCACGTGAACGTACATAAAACGCATCCGAGAGGAATAAAGAGACCGCAAACGAACGAGTCGAGGAAGAAGATGACGAGGAAAAAAAAAATTGAAATAAAAAAGAGAATAAATAAATGAAAAAAAAAAAAAAAAAACGCAAAACCAAAGTTAATTCGAACAACGACCTGTCTACGGTAGCTTATAATAAAACGATATGTTTACGAGGAGGTGAGATGATTTGGCGGCGATGTTCAAATGAGAATATACGAACACGTGGATGTGGGTGCAGTATATCGGTGGTGGTAATAGAGGAGGGGGGAGAGGGCAAAAGGAAACAAATTACACAGATAGAGATAGGTTATATATTACTTGTACGTATACGTATACGTATACGAATGTATTAAAATATAAAACGACAAACGAGTCGACGAAGCAACAATGCAACAACAAGCGACGATGGCAATTTGCGAACAGAATATTGGGTCGTAAAAACGTACCCATTAACTAAGAAAATGGTTGTTTAATAACGAGCGGCATTTATAAGCAAGTATAGCATACGATTTACTGTAACTAATATGTGTTATTGCCCGCTGTATCTTTCCCAAGTTATCCCATCCCAGCCCAGCCCAGGCCAAAGCAACGCAGACGATCACCGTCGTGGACCACGCTGCGAACTACGAACGGCGATGGCGGTACTTTTTAATAGCCCTATTAAAACCTCATCTCTATCCTCGTTCTCCAAATTCGTGCTGCTGGCTTTTAATCGTGTTCTCAAAGAGGGCGCCACGCGACACTCGTAAAATACCCGATTTTTTGAACAGATAGCGCCGCCGAATTATTTCCTTTCTTATTTGTATTGTATCTATGCAGATGCCGACCGGGAAATGCTGTAGCACTTTTTAATGGACTAGGTGAATGGGCCAATAAAACGGCGATTAATTTTTATAGCTTTTTTTTTCACCTCCGTCGCGTCCCCTTCCTTTCTATCGTCGTCGTCGTCCTCGTCGTGTATATCATTCATTGAATTAAAATTGTATATACGAGACTACGTCCGTATCGTGTGAACGTACCGTACGTGTACGTGTACGTACGTTTTCGTATTCTTACAATTGCCAAAAAAAAAATATATATGGGCATATCGTGAAAGCTCGAATATTTCGTGTCGAATAGAAATTTGTACTCGATTATGTTTATTTCGTCATTGTTGTTGATATTGTTTTGTTTTTTTTTTTTTGTTTTTTTTTTGCTATAAATTTTTTAACTACTCTCTGGGGATCTCGTAAAACTACACAATATGTCCTATTATACGTGAATATACAAGTGTTTCAATCGTGTAGCATATGAAATGATTTTTTGGCTACAGTGTTTGTCGCTAAATGTAAAAAAAAAAAAATTCAGCTTGATTTTCGCGACATATTGCAATCATGAGAATTCAAAAAAGCGATGCTTTTTTCCCAATCAGCATTAAGGATAGATAGGGTTCAATTAGGGCTAAAACGTCGAAACCTCTTAACAGACACACCTAGGGTCCTTATTGACTGTACTTATGTACTTACCTACTTTTAAGCTTCCTAGCCCAATTTGAAGGGGAGTTGTGCGAGAAACAAATACTAAAAATGAGAAAAAAACGACCAAAAAATCACATTAATTCAGGACTATGAGAGGGGGGGGGGGTGCATTGCGGCTGAAAAGTCAAAACCCCCAAAAGGCACATCTAAGATCCCTACTAAATGTGCATACCAAATTTCAGCTTCCTAGCTCCATTTGGAGGAGGGTTATGCGAAGGAAAACCTCAAAAAACTCAAAAAAATGAGAAAACCTAGCTAAAAAACCACATTTTTTGGGCTGTGAGGGGGTGTATTGGAGCTGAAAAGTCCGGACCCCCAAAATGCACATTTAGGGCTTCTACCGAATGTACCTACCAAATTTCAATTTCTGAGCTCAATTTGGTGGTGAGATAGGAGAGTACAGCCCTTTTTCGAGTCAAAAAGAGGAGGGGGAATCCTCATATCTCCCTTCCTAAGGGACCGAGCAAGTAGATTTTTGGATATGTTATACAACATTGAATTCTCTATCGACTCATTTAAAAAGGAACAATTTTTGAGTTTTTGGCCCCTCACCACCCCCTCCCTCAAATTGGGGCAAAGCCGAATTTTGACTCAAGGTCATCTCTACTCATATATATCTGATACTCCGCAAAATTGAGCCGATTGACCAAATTAGAGCGATTTTAGTCTGTATCAAGCCAAATAAATGATTTTAATGTTCAGGAAAAGATAATAAAAAATAATAAAAGAAAAATAAATATTTGACAAGGCCAAAAATTGTCTTAATGGTCTTCTAGGACCCCGAAACGGATTTGCCCCCCTCTGTCTAAATACATTGGTCCCCCCTTCATAAAAATTAAAACACCATTGAATTTTGACCCGAGGTCACCCCCCCCCCCCACTCTACAATATCGAATGGCTCACCAATCGAAGCCTAATCCCCAAATTAGATTGATTTTAGTCCGTATCGAGCTGAGCAAATAATTTTTTTAGTTTCGGGTAAATAAAGATAAAAATAATCTGACATGGCCATAAATGATGGAGATGGTCTTCTAGAGCCCGAAAACGGATATTGCATATATCCCTGCCCCCTTCACCCATCACTGAAAAAAAATTTCCATGTTTTCATTACAGGAATTTTTCGTGAAAAATAATCGGGTAAAATGGCCCCCAAATTCAAAAAAAGTTCACTTCATTTTACAGAACTGACCTTAAGGCCTACCTCCGTCAGCTCGCAACGTGACCATTCAAAAAGTTGAAAAAAGATGTTTTTCTATCATCTAAAATTAATATTCGACATTGATTGTTGAGGACTGTTTCTTCAAATAATTTTTCTTTGTAGTTTTTCGAAAATCGTGAAGAAAAAAAAATACAAAATGAGACATTTTTGGAAACACCGAAAATCAAGGGATAATTGTGAAAATTTTATGTCAATGACCACATTGTGTATAAATGCTGCGTAAAATGATTCCCACTGAAAAAAAATATCAAATAATTTTTTTTTATTATTTGAAAATATTCAAACTTTGGATAGGCTTTCATTTTATAACTGTAGTGACATGATTCGGCCATTTTCAGATTGCCAAATAAATCAAAATTTGGCCCCTTGCAGTACAGATTTTTTTTGAAATGATATTCCCGCATAAGTATCTTGATCTCATATCATAAAAATTTTCACGAAACATCATTGGGTGCCCCTAAAAAAAATTTTAGGGCCGTAAAAATCCCTCCACCCTTGCTCAGAATATCGAAAAACATTTTTTTAAAATTAACCTAAATGTTTGGAGGGATGATAGGTTTATCAATATGAATTTTTACCAAATTTTAGCTTTGAATTGCTGCAGCTGTGGACCCTGAAAGAGTATAATAAAAAATTTTCCGCCAAAGTATACGTTTTAATAACTACAACTTTTAGAAATTAAAAAAAATTTTTTTTAAGACCTGGGTCGTTTTTGAAAAATCAAAAAATGCTCAAAAATGCGTTTTTTTTTCCAGAAATAATTGGTAATACGCTAAAAATGGATAGAAATAAACTTGTTCAGCATGAAATTTCGTCTAAGAAACATTTTTACATAATTGTAGGCATGGACCTATGGGGGGGGGGAGGAGGGAGCGATAAAGAGTCAAAATACGTTGGTGACATTTTCGTGTAACTCGAACCCCCTAAATACGGTAATAAAGTCCGAATTCACTATTTTACCTTTGTTAATACCTTTTTTTACTGCAGAGTTGGCACCAAAATTTTTACTTTTGTAACACTGTCCAAACTGAGGAATTAACTGAAGGTCGAATAGTGAAGCTGACTTCATTACCAAATTGAGGGGATTCGATTTATACGATAACGTCACCAAAATACCATCGTTATGAATTTTTCTTTGATATTATTTATTATGGGAGTTGTCGTCCTACTTAAAAATTGCAATTTTTTCCTTTGTTGAAAGTGTGTCAAAAAATTAATTGAGGAGTGTTTTTCGACTAATTCAAACGTTCTGAGTACAAATCCGGCGTTTATTTTTCGTTCAAACTTTTCGTTCGAATTTTGACCCTTTACCCCCCATGCGCCCATTCCCATAATTTTGTAATCATGTTCCTTAGCCGAAATTTTAATGACGAAATATGATCTGAAATTTCACGCTGGACAACTTTACTTCTATTCAATTTTGGCGTATTACCCATTATTTCTGAGAAAATCGCATTTTTAAGTATTTAAAAACGGTCCAAATCTCAAAAAAAAAATTGAAAAAAATTGAAAAAAATTATATTTGTCAAAACACATACTTTAGCGAAAAAAAAATTCCGTCCCTCCTTTTAGGGTCTGCAGCTGGAGCAATTCCAAGGTTACGTTTGTCAATGTCTCCCACCTCCTTTGGGGTGAAAAATTTTGCAAAAATTCACGTCAATAGATCCATCATCCCTCTAAATATTTCGATTGAAATCATAATTTTTCTTCTAATACACGAGAATAGATACTTTTTTCGATATTCTAGATAGGAAAAGGGGGGGGGGTGTGGAGAAGAATATTTTGGCCCTAAAATTATTTTTAGGGATAACCGATAATATTTTGTGAAAATTTTGAAAATCTGAGATCAAGGATATTTTGCTATTTTATCTGGCAATACCTTTTAAATTAGTTTTGAAAGTTAAGAAAATTATCGCGTTGAAGGGCTAAAGTTTTCACATCGTTTCGAGTCGGGATCATTTCATAGCTACCATTTGCAGATTTCCAAATAAAGCAAAATTTGGCTCCTCCTAGAACAGATGTTTTTTTTCGCAATTTTTATAATATTTAAACTGTGGAACAAAAAATTGACGATAAGCAGAGTGATTCGAAATTCTGTAAAAGTGGATGAGCCCCATTTGCGGGTATAGGTGGCTTTGGAAAATTTCCTCCACCCATATCGACTCATTTCGCTATTTCAACCATTTTTCAAACACTATAGCTCGTCGTGTTGTATTCGTTAGGTATTGGAATGATTTTAAAAATGTAATTTGAACATTTGACCTTTTTTTGAAGGGGGAATGGGGGGGGGTGGTATTTTTACAAATTTTTTATCATTACAAAAATTGTTGACAATTATTTTAGTTACATTTTGGTGTGGAAAAAAAATTAATAATACGATGATCATAACCCATATTGTGAGCAAGGAAAAGACAACGATGATGCTTGGTGGTTTCTGAAAAGGGGTAGAGTGTGTAAAAAAAAAAAAAAAAATAATGGCACTCGAAATGAATCCCCCCCGCCCCACGTGTACAGATACCCCGGCAGACATAAGGAATCAGCCATTGGCACAGTTTTTAACACTCCAATCGAGCAGAATGCAATTATTTGCGACTACACACGTACAATTTTCATTAAATTTTTTCATTTCGCTCAACATTTCGTTTTCTCTTTTCAACTTTCGGTGGTCGCGAGCGTATCTGCGGGCTTAGATGATGTTCGTTTGCGAATGTACTCGTAAATATACGTCTATAGTGTCGGTAAGATTAATCGTTTACGCGTCGTTACGTTTAGGAAAAAAAAAATTTTAATATTGGTACGATGACGACTACGACTACGACTACTACTACGACGACGAACGTTACGTAGGATGTGAAAAATTTGCCGAGCTTTAAATGCGGAATTTTTCGCGGGTAATAAACTCTCCACCAGTATCGTACACCTCGAACCTCTCTTCCCTTCCTCACTGGCGTAATACGTACACAATGTTTCTGTGTAGTGTAGTGTGTGTGTGTGTGTTTTTTTTTTTTTTTGAAAAAGTGACACAACTCGAACGCAACAACGTTTACTTAACGTGTGTAATTTCATGTATACGATACCTAAGGGGGCATAAGCGCAGGTATTTCGAGCGAATAAGTAATACGAATTAGATATACGTATACGTCTTTTGAACGTATATACGTATATATCTGGGATACGTTTTATCAGCGTATATATCATTCGCCGATATACTTACTCGTAGTGTAGGTATTTTTGGCGTATTCTTTGCAAACTGAAAACACCCGACGAAGCGACGGAAATTTTCGTGAAATCCAAACATAGCTAGCGTGTGTGTTCGGGTATAAATTTTTTGTGATTTTTATTGTGACAAAAAAATTAAACACTTCGATCGTAAATTGTGTGCGGTATTCGCTAGAACATCTTGTATAAATAAAATTTCAACATTCCAAACAAATAATTAAAATATGGTCGAGGTTTACTCAACGTACTGTGGCGCGTTTGACTCCATCCATCGTGTGTATACGTAGGTAATATAAAACCTTGAAAAAAAAAAAAATTCTATGTACCCACCATACGTGTACGTGGTTTTTTTTTCGAGTAAATTTTAGATTTTCGCAGCCTAGGTACATACATATAACGTCGATACACGATGCAGTCGAAGTTTAATAAACACGATATTATTAATTTTTATACGTTCGTATTCGATCGATGGCGGTGAATGTAGGTATATGGTGAAGCGAACACCATCACACAGATTTTTGTAACAGTGATTCATTCAAAAAGTGTCACATATTACTTTCTCTCTTGAAGATGAAAATTTGTCCGTTGAATGGTTTACTGACTATGTAATATGGGTTTCTGCTGGTAAGGATGAGTGAGGGGGAGGAGAAATTTTGCGATACGATTCACGGTGCCGGTGCGAATTTTTCAGTACCCGAAAATCGTATAGGTTTTGAAAATAAAATTTGTCTTTGATATGATCACCTTGGATAGGCCTACCATATACGTTGCACTGAATTGAATGAATAATCAAATTAAAATAATCAAAATAGCTATATGAATCTGAACTGGTAATCATTTGCATAATAAATCACTTGGTTGAACGTAGCTGCAATAGAACGTGTTTTTCAGATGATTTTGAGGGTGGAAGGGTGGGGGGGGGTAAAATTTTTACATGGGGAGAAAAAAAAAGGAAAAATTCCAGTCAGCATTAAGTATAGGAAGGGTTTAATAGAGCTAAAAAGTCAAAAAAACCCAAAATGCGCATCTAGGGTCCTTACTAACTGTACATACCTAATTTCAACTTCCATGCGTGGAACAAACATTAAAAATGAGAATAACCGCCCAAAAAAGCACAAATTCAGGACTATGAGGGGGTGCAATGTAGCTGAAGGGTCGAGACCCCCCCCCACCAGGCATATCTAGGATCTTTACTAAATGTACATACCAAATTTCAGCTCCCTAGCTCTATTTGGAGGAGAATTATGCGAGGAACAAACCTAAAAAAATAAGAAAAATAATAAAACCTGACGTCAAAACCACCACATTTCTAGGTCTGTGAGGGGGTGCAATGGAGCTGAAAAATCGGGACACCCGAGAGACATATTTAGGGCCTCTACCAAATGTACATGCCAAATTTCAATTTCTGAGCTCAATTTGGTGGTGAGATAGGGGAGGAACAGTCCTTTTTCAAGATCAAAAAGGAGGAAAAGTCCTCATATCCCCCTCCTAATTGACCGAGGAGGTTAATTTTTGGATATGTTATGCAACTTTAGATTCTCTATCGATTATCTTGAAAAGAAACAATTTTTGTGTTTTTGGCCTCTTAACACCCCCCTCCCCCAAAATGGGGTAAAACTGAATTTTGACCCAAGGTCAACCCCACTCATATATATCTAATCCGCTTCTAAACTGAGCCGATTGACCGAATTGGAGCGATTTTGGTCAGTATCGAGCAGAGTAAATAATTTTAATGTTGGGGGAAAAAAATAAATAAAAAAAAATATCTAACATGGCTAAAAATCGTTTTAATGGCTTTCTAGGACCCCAAAACGGATTTTTTTGGTGTTCTTCTCCTCCCCCCTCTCAACTGTTATTGTTCTATAGACTGTAACAGCCTGGTTTTCATAGACAATGTGACATGGAAAATCAGACAAATGAGAATACCTAGAGTTGAGTTCATTTTCTGAGCAAAGCTGTGGAACCATTTTGTTTTGTGAAAAAAGAAAAGATGAAAAGGCAGCACGAGATAACGAACGAAATGGCTGTTCCTACTCCCATAAATACGCTACATTCATTTCTGGAAGGCTCCCCTTAGAAAAAAAATTTCCTTCGCAGTTTTTCAGAAAATCATAAAAATTTTTTACAAAAATCGACATATTTTTTAAACCCTCTGCAAAAATGCAAAATTTGGAAAATTTGGCAACGATGATGAA
The DNA here is from genome assembly GCA_900060175.1 of Ferrisia virgata. Lineage (NCBI taxonomy): Eukaryota > Metazoa > Arthropoda > Insecta > Hemiptera > Pseudococcidae > Ferrisia > Ferrisia virgata. Next base: position 16,543 of record FIZR01020925.1, on the reverse strand, counting down.
TTTTGAATATAAATATGCGTAGTAATTCCATTTTTGGAAAAAAATTTCTAAAAAAATATTTTTTTTTTTGATTTTTTGAAAATTTCTAAAAATTGGCAAACTTTCCAAGTCAGTTTTGCTAGTTGAAAAAAGGGACTTGGAAAGCTAAATTTTTTACCTCATCATTTTGAAGTCATTTCGTAGCTATTCTGACCTTGCAGCGCCGTTTTTGCATATTTCTCGGAAAAAAGCAAAATTCGACTCTCCTCGTTGTGTATCCCTTGAAAAACAAAAAAAAAAAATCACAATTTTTTTCCATCTCAGCTCATCTACTCTGACGTGTTATTACCATAAAATGCCAACAAAGCGTATAGCCAGGTAAGGGGTGATTTTGACTCCAGCTTCGATTTTCGATCTGATACCCTCAAATAGTGTAACCTTAATGTGAAAAAATTTTTACCCTCCTCCCCCCCTCTTTTTGGGAGCTATGGTATAAAATTTGGTCAAACTTCGATATCAGGAATTTTTTCACAGCTGAAAATTTCAAATGGTTAAAACCACTAGAAGGAGTGCACCAAAATTGATGAAAAAATTATCGTAAATACATCTCCACGAGATGTAACTTCGTGCCAAAGAACAGGAAATTTCATTCGCTTCCGTTGAATTTAAAAATTATTGAAACTAATTCTAAGATTTTTTTGCATCAAGGTACACCATCTGGGATCATTAGATCAAAAATCGAGGCTGGGACCAAAATCACCCCTTACTCGGTTACACTCTTTTTGATGTATTTTGTAAATTTTGAAATTTCAAACCACTACCGTTGATTGGGAGTGAAGGAGGGAGGAGGAGGAGGTGTTCAAGAATCCACTCAGAGACCCGAAATTTTTACCTCCTCATTTTAACATAATTTTTATACTTCTTTTTCATCACATTCTCCGATTTTCCAAAAAAAAAAAAAAACAACTAAAATTGAAAAGCTCCATTACCTACTTAAATTTCACCATTTATACGTGTAGTATACCTATACCTAAGTAACATGTATAGCTATCAACAAATAATAAAGACTTTAAAAAGCACGCATCAGTGTTGCCCTTTAAATAGGTATAATTATTCGTCAGCCTTATACCATACATCATCGCATCGTACGAACATAGAAATAATGCCACCATCGCTGCCCCGCATCTCCGGCACACTTCGCAACATTTATACGTACTATCAACTGTATAAGCATTGTTCATATAGATGTATATTACCCACACACACACACACACACCTTCTTCTTATACTTATACACATATGTTGATAAAAATCTAAATCTAAATAGGTACATAATCGTATAAGTACATAGAAATAAACGACTTACGACGACGCGCGACGCGACGTAAAATAGATAAAACACAATTACCTTTTATACGATACTACCATTTAGCAGACCATTAAACCGCAATTTAACTGAATTTAATGTATGTTTCGTTATGTTTACAGGTGAGTCATTTGAAGAAACACAGATACAATTTATACGATTTAAATCACCTTCTTCGTCTACAACACTATATACACGTCTATTAAAGAGTAAGTGTATTATAACGCGTATTTCTTTCCATCGGGATACCTCATAGTATTTTATCTAATTGTCGAAAAAAAAAAAAAAAAACACTTCAATTACACCAAAAAAAGACATTCGCGTAGGTATACTCATCCACATACAAATACATACTGAATTAGAACAACAAGATGTGCATGGTCTGCCAAGTACACATACTGTACCCCGAACACCGTAAGACTTTAAAAAATCGTTTTCCGAATGTTTTTTTTTTTCTTTTCTTTTTCTAAGTGTTCGAGCCTGGCGAGTAATTTATTGCTTTACAATCGTTGTAAATTGTATGCATCGGTGTATAATGAAACCGTCATGTTACTCGAGATGGTATCGATATACTTTGTTTATATAGGTACTCACAATGAGATGAAAGTTAAACGCTATAATGTGGGTACAATAGGTCATCGCAGTGATTTTTTTTTAAGACCTTATTTTTTGGTAAAGAATGGGAAAAAAGTAGAGGCTCCGTTATATCATCCATTCAAGTGTGTACGGGTATTGTATTAATTTAATGTATGTAGGATGGTGGTGGGGGGTTTCAAGGAACATTTTTTTCTCTCGCATCACTTTGCGATGTGTTTTTTTTTTTGAAATACCGATTTAAAAAAATTACATTTTTGTAGTTGTGAGGGGAAGTAATGAAGATTACAAGTTCAAACCAAATACCAAACTACAACTTCGTAGTTCAATTTCTAGGGGAATTATGAGAGGAATAAACTCAAAAAGTGAGAAAAATCGACCAAAAAACTACATTTTTAGGAAACCCTCAAAAATCACATCTAAGACTCCTACTAAATGTACTTACCAAATTTCAACTTCCTAGTTCAATTTGGAGGGGATTTATGAGGGGAACCAACACAAAAAATGAGAAAAACTGACAAAAAACTACATTTTTAGAGAACCCCCAAAACCACATCTAAGGATTCGACTAAATTTACATACCAAATTTCAACTTCCTAGTTCAATTTGGAGGGGAGTTATGCGAGGAACAAACTCAAAAAACTCAAAAAAATGAGAAAACCTGACCAGAAAACCACATTTTTGGGGCTGTGAGGTGGTGGAATGGAGTTGAGAAGTCAAGGCCCCAAAAGGCATGTCTGTAGCTCGTAATAAATATTCATACCAAATTTCAACTTCACTGGTTAATTTGGTGGTGGGGAGGGGAGGATGATGCAGGAACAGCTCTATTTCGAGGTCAAAAAGGAGAGAAACCCTCATACCTCCCCTCCTAATTGACCTAGAAGGTTGATTTTTGGATATGTTATGCAACTTTGAATTCTCTATCGATTGACTCAAAAAGAAACGATTAAATTTAAGCATAACTGAATTTTGATCCAAGGCCGTCCCCATTGATATACATCTAATCCCCTATTAAACTAAGCTAGTTTACTGAATTGGAGCCATTTTGGTACGTTTTGAGCCAAGTAAATGATTTTAGTCTTCGGAGAAAAAAAAACTCACCAAAAAACTACCCTTCCGGGGCTGTGAAGGGTGCAATGAGGCTGAAAAGTCAAAGCCACCAAAAAACACGTCTAGAACTTCAATGAAATGTACATACCAAAGTTTAACTTCCCAGCTCGATTTGGTACTGAAACAGAGGAGAAACAGCCCTTTTTCAAGGTCAAACCCTCATATCTCCGCTCCTAATTGACATAGGATACTGATTTTTAGATATGATACACAACTTCAAATTCTATATCAATTGACTTAAAAAAATAACAATTTTTGTGGTTTTGACATTTCAGCACCCCCTCTCCCAAATTTGGGCATAACTGAATTTTTACCCAAGGTCATCCCCACTCACATGTATCCACCATGCCACCAAATTGAGCCGGTATATCGAATTGGAGCGTGTTTACCCCGCATCGAGCAGAGTAAATGATTTTAGTCTTCGGGAAAAAAAAACTAACCACAAAACCACCTTCTCGGGGCTGTGAGAGGTGCATTGGGGCTGAAAAGTTGAAACCGCCCAAAACGTAGATTTAGGACCTCTACTAAATGTGCATACAAAATTTCAACTTTCTAGCTCAATTTGGTGCTGAGACGGGGGGGGGGGGGGGAAAAGCATTTTTTTAGGGCCAAAAAGGGGAAAATTTCAACTTTCTAGCTCAATTTGGTGCTGAGAGGGGGGGGGGGGAGAACAGCATTTTTTCAAGGTCAAAAAGGGGAAAAACCGCTATATCTTCCCTCTTAATTGATCTAGGAGGTAGATTTTTGGATATATTATGCAACTTTGGATGCACTATCTATTGACTTACATAGGAACAGTTTTTGTGGTTCTGACATTTCAGCACCTCCTCTCCCAAATTGGGGCATAATTGAATTTTTACCCAAGGTCATCCCCACTCACATGTATCTACTACGCCGCCAAGCTGTGCCAATTTACTGAATTAGAGCGACATTGCAACGTTTCGAGCAGGGTAAATGATTTCAGTGTTTAGGGGAAAAAACTCACCAAAAAACCACCTTGCCGGGTCTATGAGGGGTGCAATCAGGCTGAAAAGTCGAAACCACCAAAAGACACATGTTGGACCTCTACTGAATGTACCTACCAAACTTCAGCTTCCTAGCTCAATTTGGCGCTGAGATCGGAGAGGAACAACCCTTTTTCAAGGTCAAACCCTCATATTTCCCCTCCTAACTGGCCTAGGAGGCTGATTTTTGGATATGATATATAACTTTGAATTCTATATCAATTGTGTGAAAAAAAGTTTTTTTGCGTTTTTTGGCCTCGCAGCAACCCCCCCCCCCAAATTTGAGCTTAATTGAATTTTGCCCCAAGGTCGTCCCTACTCATATATATTTAGAGTAGGGGAAATGATTTTAATCTTGAGAGGCAAAAATAAAACTGAAATAAAATATCTGACATGACTAAAAATGGTCGTAATGGTCCTCTATGGGCCCCAAAACGGATTTTGTTGATATTCCCTCTGTCATCCGCCATAGATTGATCGATCGTAATACCCTGGTTTCCATCGGAAATAATATGTTTTAAAAATTAGGCGGATAAAAAAATATTTAGGGGTGCCTCCATCAGGGTTTCATACTGCAGCACTGTTTGCCCGAAGCGATCACAATTGCACCGCGTGATCATCGTGGGAGGATCGTATGTTCGACCTGTGATTGAAACTATTCGAATGAATACGTATTTACACGTGTTTTTCTCTTTTAATTAGGGTATAAAGGTTTAATAATTTTGTATGTAAGCATTCGAATAGGTGAAATGCATATAAGGGGGACTTTTGGAGCGAGTTTGACAACATAAACGTGGTACATCACCTGATAGCTTTGTGCAAAGAATGTGTAAATGTGTGTGTAAACACGATGGCCCGAACGAGCCCGACGTTCCGCCACATTCACACGGTAAAATTGCGTCGCCTTCGGGCTATTTCAAACATGACATAGAACCTCGATGTGGCTCCATTTGAAATTATTTTTTCGACGTGAAAATTTTCTTACAGTGTTTTTAGCTTAAGGAGGACATAGTTAGAGGGGCTGAAGAAGAAAAACAAAAACAAAAAAATTTTCAAGTTTATGTATTTTTGATCGGCCTGTTAAAAGATAAATACTACACGATAAGTTTATGTAACTCGAGTGTATTATTATGTGCGTGTAAGTGAAATATAAAATATTGTTAGAAAAACGAAGAAGTCATATTAGGATACGTATATGTACCTCTAGAGTCCTAGACCTACCTATATAGAGGAGACTGATTTACTATCTGTGTACAGTGTTTCTATTTACAAACCCGAGTGTTTTGTTTTTGCCATAAGCGAACATTGCAGATAATAAACTTACTTACAAATACGAGTCTTAACTTATACACTGCTTCTATAATAGATACATAACGACATAAGTAGATAGGTACGTATTAGTGTATAGCTCTATAGGTATATTAGGTATAGGTATAGGTATACTCGAGACTTGTCAGACACAGGTAATACGTTAACGTCACATTTACAACTTCCTCAAGTTGGTATCATATCGTCATATGTGACATGCTTACTTATATTTATACTTATGTATACGAGTAAGTGAGTTGTTGCTTTGGCTGCAAAAACAGATAAGAAATGTACCGAGCAAAATACGACGCGACGATGGCGGCGTTCTTCTGCATTAGGAAATTGTATAGGCAACAGATACTCGTATAAAGTCTAGTTGTTATAAGTCACTCGTATAGGATATATTATTTTTTATATATCGTTTCCCACGATCTGTAATGTAAACTGTACCGGTAGAGTCGACGATTAATAAAACATTATATGGCTTATTTGTTGCAACTAAATTATAAGCGCATGCAACGTATCATATTATTTTAACGTTTTCAACATTGGTGCGATTTTTAGATTGATTTTTTACTTATCAAAATAAGCTGAAGTGGGCGAGGAAGGAACAGGTGCAGGACTGGATATGAAAATAAGTTTAATTGTTTGAAAATAGTTCATTTTTACCAATTCCTTTTATTCTGCTTGGTATTAACAAAGGGGGGGGGGGTGCAGAATTATACCTTTTCTTTGAAAATCTACTAACTACAGGGTTACAATAATTGCAAAATTACCTCAAAATAATGTGGTAAAAATTTCACCTCCTGAATCAATTTTTTCAACCAGCAAAAAAAAGCAATGGCCTAACAACTGCCGACTTCTAAGCGGAAATTTGCTGAGAATTTTTTTTCGCTTGGGAGAAAATTTTGACCAAATTTTCAGCGTAAGGAGTTTTGTCCTCTACTCTCGCACTTTTACACCACTTTGCAATACTGACTCGAAGTTCAAAATTTAAAAAAAAAATAAAAACTTTTTTAAAAGCTTTATTTAAAAGTGAAATTATTTTGCATAATTTATTTGTACCCTAAATCATCGATGTTGATAATTTTTTTTAGAATTATACCTTTGTTCGGTGTTTTTTTAAAAATACACAATTTTTTGAAAAATTGCAAATTTTTTCTTTGAGAAATACACTTTTGAGATGAATGTAGGATGCAAATGTTCGATGATCAAGCATAATATTTCAATTTTACGCGTCATAATAAATTTTCTGCAACATTAAATTTTCCGCGTTTTTTTTTTTCATAAATTTGTTAGAAATAAAAAAATTGAAAAGGAACGCCGTTTATATATTTTAGATCTTTAAAAGCTATTTTAAATTTTTTTCCTACCTGAAAGTGGTAAAATGGCGAAAACACATCTTTAACATAGGAAGGTAAGTTTAGCTGGCAAATTTTCACTAAAAATTAATTGAAAAAGAAATTTTAAATGCTGAAGATGCAAAAAAATTACCTAGTCGGGTGAAACTGAAATATTGCGCTTACCAATCTAAAATTTATGTCTTACACCCAATTCAAGTAAACATTCCTCAAAAAAAAATTCCCTTGAAAATTTTTCAAAAAAATCACCAAAAAGCAAAATCTAAAAAATTGAAAATTTTTCGAGTACCCTTAACAAGAGCTATAACGATGAAAATTTGCTGCCGGGGATCATTTTACATATAAACATGCATAATAATTCCATTATTTCAAAAAACATATCCCAACAATTTTTTTCAAAATTTTTCAAAATTTTTGAACTTTGAATAAAGCACTAGAAAATTTTTAATTTTCAAAACAACAAATTCAAAGTTGAAAATCGTAAATTTTGCTCATTGAAGAAAGAGGTGGCGGGGGGGGGGGGATTTAGACAACAAAACACAAATTTTTCGATGTTAAAATGTGAAAAAGTTTTCAGTTTTTTTCATTTTTTTTATGGCAGGATGCTAAAATTTGCAATTTAAAATAATTTTTTGAATGTTATCTTAATAATTTCATTATAAAAAAAAAACATATTCCAATAATTTTTTCAAAAATTTTGAACTCCTTTTCAATTTTTAAACCAGCAAATGTAAAATTGAAGCATATTAAAAGTTCGTTCAGGAAAATTATAAATTTTACTCATTCAAGATGGCGGTGGTTGTGGGGGGGGTTTGAATGAGAAAACGTTATTTTTGTGGTTAAGGTTGAGACCCCCCTCCCACCCACCCACAGAAAAAGTTACTTGATTAATGCTGCGAACCCAACTACACTTGAACTAACTACCTGCTTTTCGATAAGCTGAAAAAATTTATTTCCAAGCTTAGTTCTGAATAAGTTTTAAATATTATTTCTTACTTGCATTTCACTCAAATCAGTCTTGAATGCTAAAATTTTAGCTTTCTTTGGTTTCCAACAGAGGCTACTATAGACCTCCTATAAACAAAAAGTTTAGAAAAAAATAGTTTTTTTTTACACGAGTCAAAAAATTGTTTTACCCCCCTCCCCTCCCTCACAGATTTGTTAAAAGTTCACAATTAAAAATTTTTCTGATTGTAAATGAGCACATTTTTCAAATTAACTTGATAAAAATGGGTCGCCGAAAAATTTTACATGGAAACGAAATTATAGAGAATGAAATTTTCAATCGATAATGTTCTCGAAATTTTTTTTCTAGGGTCAACGATTCGCGATATAATTACAATTGTAACATTTTCAAGGCAGGTAAAATGGGGGAAAAAAAATGAGTAAGAATTTCATGATTTGATGGTTCGTTTGATATTTTTTCTTTTGACCCTAATTTAAGGCCACTTATTAGCGTTGCTGTCCTCAGCAGCCCTCCTTCTAAGGGACCAAAAAAGGTTATGATTTTATATATGGATGGATTTCATGTAATTCAGGGTATGGTTGGGGAGGGAGGGTGTTACATGTTTAAAAATTGACTAAATTGAAGATTTTATTTTTTGTTCGATACAACCTACCTGATAACTTGGTAAGCTTTCATCATAAAAAAAAGGTGATTTTTCAAACGATTTTTAACGAATTTAAATTTTTACCCCCTCTCCCCCCTCTCATTCCGTTCAAGTTGGCGTAAAATTCTGAAATTTGGTATTCAAGTCAGAAGTAGATTTGCACGATCTACCTTTGGAGTATCTAGAGATACAGACTATGATGTACTACATACTTTGTGTGCTGCCAGTTGACTAAATTAATTATAACAACGTGTGAAAAAAATGTAAGAATTTAAAAAAATACATTTCTCTCAAGAAAGTGATTTTGATTTTTGTTTTTTATCCAAGTAATATGCTCAATTTATCTAGGAAAATAAAGGTGTAACTCAGTAGGGCTGGCCTTGAATTGAAATTCAGGCATATCTAAAATTTTGGCAAGGAGCAGTGAAAATTAACGTCCTTAATGACTCAGATAATAGAGAGTGAAATTTTCAGGTTTTTTTGGCCCCCGTGAAAAACATTTCGCAATTTGCACGTAACCTCAGCTGAGATGTCTCGTATAAGGTTTTTGATTATTGTATCTTCGTTTATAGCCTCGAAGGGGCAGGTATTTTGCGATGCTTATAACCTAATACGATTTTCATCTCACATATAATCCATACTATTACAGCGTATTGAATAATTCAGATGATATACAAGTACTTTTAGTCGATATCTAACAACGACGACGAGTATTTTAACGTAAGATTAGGCTGATTGCATCAGGTTGAGATAATCGTAAGTGAAAAATTTACGTATATCGAGCTTTTTATCTCAGCATCACCGTTAGGTATTTAACGTGTATACTAATTACCAGAAACACACGCCAAGCACAGAAGTATACATATACAAACATACAAAATAATAATACAGAAAACAAAAAATACAACACACAGTGAGAGGGGGTGAGAGAGCGAGGGGGGACACACATTACATACATTATAAACTTTGACTAAACCATGATGCAATCTAATTCGTATAAAGTTGTCAGAGCAATGATAACCTGTCTTATAGGTTTTTTTTTTTTTTTTTTTTTTTTTTTTTTTTTTTTCATTATTATTTAATCAGATACGTATAGTACGCGATTTTAATTAATTCCTTGTTCCTATATTTATACATTATTTTTCTTGTTCCCTACGTAGACATGATATACATGTATATGTAGGCTATATAGGTGTACCACACTGTACCCAGTAAAAAGTATACATGTACTCGTATCATGTACACGTACTACATAGGTACTGTTCAGTACATTTATAAAAGATGCTTATCGTTCTTTATATCCGAGATTTTTTTTTTTCTTTCTTTCATTTCTGTTCTTTATGTAGAGGTACCTAATACACGTATACTTTTATAGGTAGGTATATGTAATATGGATCGCTGTTGCTATACGTACAATCGCGCAAACACGTACAGTACACACACACACACGCACACACACACACCTACACAGACACTGGTAGATAAATGCACGCGAATAAAATACGAGTATCTCTCTATCTTTACTTACTTATGTACTCTTATAAACGTACATTCAAGGTACACGATATACTTACCAACGTTGCATTTGAAGAAAATCATTAACGTGATACGTAGCGTTACAAACGTTTTAAGATTTTTATTATGCTACGTGAACTGACAGCACTGACGATTAGATTGACTGACTGATGAATGTAGGTACTGAGGAGGTATACTCGTAGATTTTCACGTAGATAAAACTTGGGCAGACAGTAGCAAAAAGTTCACTCATCCGAAACCACCATACAGGCATGACTGTTGTTTTATCTACCGAGATACACGACGACATATTTCCTCTGCAGAGGTCAAGGAAGGGTGGGAAGGGAGGGGGAGGGGAATCTTGACAGAAAAGTTCGGATTTTTTGGGGAACACAATTACATAATTTCAGAATTTATAGAATTTTCTAGCACGAAAAAAAATTCTATATGATTTGTATGGAGACGATTATTTTATCATTATCAAAAAAATCTGAAAACGAAGAAAACGTTTGGTATAAATAATTCGAGGAAAAAAAAATTGAAAAAAATTGAAAATTGCTTCTCGGAGTCTAAAACAGATTAGACCTAAATAAATATTTGCTGTTTCAGGAGATTTTTTTTCAGAATAGTATTTTCCCAGTTTTAACATGTTTAGTTTAAGGGACGAGACGTGGAAAATGGTCATTTTTGAGTGCACCTAAAAAATCAGTTTTTGATTTTTTTTCTTAATTTTGCAGATTTTTTTTAACTTTAAGTCAGTTTTACAATTGGATAGAAATGACTTGTAAATTTGAACTATTTATCACTTCAGTTTGAGCTCCATTTAAAGGAGAGTTATGCGAGGTACAGAGTCAAAAAACTCAAAAAAATTAGGAAACGTCAGCAAAAAACCAAATTTTTGGGGCTGCGAGGGGGTGCAATGGAGCTGAAAAGTCGAGATCCCCAAAAGGCATATTTGGCGTCTGTACTGCATGTACATAACAAATTCTAACTTCCTAGCTCATTTTGGTAGGGTGGTAAGTGGTGAAAATTCGACTAAAATGTGAAAAAAAAATTTTCAAATCCATTGAAAATTAATGTTGAAAAATTATTGAAAATGCTTGAAAATTATCGCAAATTAGATAAAATCACGACAAAAGTGTGTCAAAAGATTGGTGAAAAATGGCCTAAAATACTTGTGAAAATGATTAAAAATTGGAGAAAATTGGGCATACATTTTACAAAAACGGGTAAAAAGCTGGAAAATTAATCCCAAAACACGAAAGACATGTTAAAATTTGTTGAAAATTGACCAAAAATTTGAAAAAAAAAAAAGTGATAAAAATCTGGAAAGAATGTTCAAAAATAGGTGAAAATTGGCCTGAAATATGTTAAAAACCGTTGAAAATCATCGAAAATTGGATAAAAATTTTTACAGAAATTTGTAAAAAAGTGAGAAGAAATGAATCAAAAATATTAAAAAAAAAAAAGAAAACTTGAAAATTATCGAAAATTAGGGGACAATTTGACAAAGATGGATAAAAAACGTGAAAAAAATTGATCAAAAGTATGATAAAAATTATAAATAAGTAGTGAAAAGTGCCGAAAATTGAATAAAAATCACGAAAAAAATGTTGAGAAATGTTGAAAAAAGTAAAAAATTGATCACGTTTTTCAATGATTTTTTTCATATTTTTCATCAATTTTCTGAATTTTTTGACCATTTTTGTCAAACTTTTTCCCAATTTTTACCCATTTCTGAATGATTTCTTTTCATATTTTAGCTCAATTTTTACCCATTTTTCTACATTTTTTTCTCAAATTTCTAACCCAAATTTCGATCATTTTCAACGATTGATTACATATTTTAGGCCAATTTTCACCCGTTTTTAACCCCAGATTTTTTATCAATTTTCTATATTTTTTACTAATTTTTGTCAAATTTTCACCCAATTTTTAATGATTTTTGAAAATTTTTTTCGTACTTTTGGTCAACTTTGTACACTTTTTTATACATTTTTGTCAAATGTTTACCAAATTTTCGATGATTTTCAACGGTTTTTTACATATTGTAGATCAATTTTCACCTATTTTTAAACATTTTTTTCGGTTATTTTTGATAAATTTTCCTCATTTTTTACCGATTTTTGTCAAATTTTCACTAATTTTCCATGAATTTTTTTTCTACTTCGGGTCAATTTTTTTACATTTTTCAACATTTTTAGTCTGATTTTTATCCAATTTTTGAACTTTTTTAAAACAATTTTTCTCATACTTTGGGGGGGGGGGGCGGGGGGGGTCCATTTTTATTTATTTTTCAACATTTTTTTCGTCATTTTGGACCAATTTTCTGCGATTTTTAGTCAACATTCGACAACTGTTAGCAATTCTTTTCAATATTATGGTTGAAATTTCACTCAGTCAGTTTGAATTGGGTGTGAGGGGAGAAGAGGGGATGGAACTTGAAAAACAGTGTTTTTGGGACTAAATTGGGATATTACAATACCAGTACGATGCTGATTTTGGTTTCAATATTCTCATTGAAAAAATATGCTTGCTAAATTGATTGTTTCCTAAACTTCCTTACTCAAAAAAACATTTTAAGAGGTTATTCGTAGAATCTGTGGATCTTTCAATAAATTTCCAACACTGATCAATTCTCACCCTAAAATTCATTGATCAAAATTTTTACGCCGGAAATGGTTCATTTTTTATACATTTTCAATTTATTTTACACGTCAATTTTTTTTGTGTCCACGTGTTAAAAACTGGTTGTAGAGGAAACGATCGATCTCGAGTTTTAAAAATAATTTCAAAAAAAATGGTATATTTTTCGGACTTCATTTGCTTTTCAGAACGATAATACACGTATTTTTAACAATCCAAACACCTTCACCATCATCCACTTCCTGTTTCGTGGCACGTCTAGGGACACATATTTTTTATTTTCCTTCAACGATTCCAACGACATTCGTCTTTGACGAGGAAAAAAAAAGAAAAAAATTTAATAAACAAAATACGAAGGGAAAAAAAATACAAAAACGAGCGAATAGAAAGAAAAAAGACAACACAAGACTGAGAAATTTTTTGGCGGTAGTAATTTTTTAAATCGAGTCGTATTCGGTAGCATGATTAATGGCGTGACAGTCGTACGTTGGCGGCTTGATTAATATAGCGTAGAGATACTCACACGTGTATGTGTGTGTGGTGTGAGTGTGTGTGTGTGTATGTGTAGGAAAGGCGTACGACGCGGTACGGCGGCGGCGGCGTCGTCGTCGTCGTGCATTGTTCGAAAGGAGGAGCAATATGGTACTAATTTTTGCCTATTTGCTGAAGTACGAACGTCATTAGTAGAATTCGAACGTATACGCCAGTCGAAACATAAAACGGAATAATTTTTTTAACACGTTGCGACGAATACGAGTGTTAGTAGATATGTATACTTTGCTGAACCTATCCAACCATCGCACACATACACACATACACACACAATAAAGCCACCAAACTATATACTATATGACGTGTGCGTAGTGAAAGAAAATAGATAATATAATACCAAAGAACAAACACCCGACATAGTCACTATACCAATATCGAGCTTTATATACTTGTAAAAGTTGCAACGTGATGGTATCCAAGGTAAAGCACGTATATAGTATACCTCCTATACCTATCTATCCTACCTACCTACCTACCTATCTTAAGAAGCAGAAGAAGAGAACAACACACCCTTAGGGGAATTTTACTTAACGCTTCGGTAATCTATCGGTCTACGGTGGCGGTTTTAGTACGACTTAAAAAAGCCCAAAAAGCGAGCCGAAGACGAGTCACATTTAATGTGCGATACTACGTCAATGGCCGATTCCTTAGGGCTGTTTATAGTGCATTGCATACGCGTACTACGTACACTTCTTTTCTTTTCTCTCTTTTTTTTCGCCTCATATGTACGTGAGTGTGTGTGTATGTGTGTGAGCTGTTGTGTCGAGCATTACAAAGCTGCAGCCCTTTTTTTACTCTCTTTTACACACCCATTTTTTTTTTCTCTTTCATACGTTATCCTCTACCATTGCTGTAACCTACAACAACTCAACTACTACAACAAACACCGGAGGTACCACCACCACCACCGTCGATACGTTCGGCTTGATTGTTGTTCAGCATCCCTCTCCGTAGCATGTGCACGAGAGAGAGAGAGAGTACACACGAGATTGGTAGAGAGTTGCCCGAATACACAGACCCAGCAGCACACATATACGAACGTGTTTTTCTATACTTAATACACACACATATATGTATAAAAGCAGAGAGCTTCTCCTACTCATTGTGTCTTTGTCTATCTCACTTACTCACCGAGCACTCAACATGTACCAGTACAGTACGATAAACAGCCATCATACTCGTTCTATCTTTGTCACGTTTGCTAACGCTTGGTTGCGTTCGACGTTACGTTAGGTTGCGTTAAGTTGCGTTGCGTTGCGTTGGTTTCGCTTTCGGTGTTATTTCCGCTTTTACGTTTCCATTAAAAGCATCGAAAATCTCCCTTGCAAAGCACATTAGGTATAACAACAACAACAACACAATACACACGTACTGGAGTCTCGCACACAAAACAACACTGGGGCCGACCGATCTTCATCTCAGCTCCGCAGAATACGTCTTCTACGATATATTTAATCGACTTGCATTTGTGCAGATTGAACTTCTTTCTATAACCGTTTGTTATTTAATTCTATATACGTATATATGTGCGTTTGGCAAAGGCGAGGGAGAAGACTTTAGGCAGCAGACTTAGGTGTATGTTTATGTTAGGGGTGAATATACACGATATGTATGGGCTTCCATGTTGGGGCTGTGATACCTTTTCTATCACGGGCTTGGATCGTGGTCAAGTCCATAAGGCTGTAGCTGAAAGCGTTTCTTTATTCTTGTATGTGTGTGTGTGTAATTTTTGATATGAGTAGGGAGGAGGGAGAGGATGTGACTATTTGAGTGGTGGAGTTTGAAGTAAAATTACTGAGAAAATCGTTTCAATTTCTGAATATTTCGAAAAATTAAAGAAGCAAGAGAAAGGGGGAGAGGTAGGAAGATGTTGCGAGGTGTTTTCCGGCCCTCGAACTCAATTTTTAGAACTTGCAAAAATGACACAAAAAGTAAAAGTTTTCAAAATGTGACAAAAAAAATTGAGAATTTTTTCCAAACATAAGATTATTATCAATGAATTACTTAACATTGAAATCTTACATCTATTTTATGAGGATCTATTTACCTGTGAGTTTTTTTTTTAGAAAATTGTAAAAAAGAAGGATAATGGTATTTTTTTTTTAAATCACCGATAAGAGGGGTAATTATAAAAGATTGACGTCAAATGAACATTTTTAACCAAAAATAATATGTAACTATCTGATTTTTTTTTTAATAATTTAAATTTAAATTTTTTGTTAAAATTTTTTTTTAATAATGAAAAATTTTTTAATTTTTTTTGTTAAAAACTTTTTCTTTATTTTAAAATTTTTTCATTGATTTTTTTATTAAAAAAATTTTTTTTAAGCTTTTAACTTCTTTAGTTTTTATTTTTTTTTTAATTTTTCAGTTTAACGCTTCTTTGTTAATTTTTTTTTTAAGTTGTTTACTTCTTTCGATATTAACTTTTTTTTAATTTTTAACTTTTTTTTTAACTTTTCAACTTTAGAAATTGTATAATAGCGCACTCTGCAGTTGACCATCAAAATCTGGACAGTCAGAATCCACATATTCAGATTATGATGGTCTTGATTCTGATGGTGTGGATGTTGATTGCCTTAACATCGATGGTCAACTGTTCCAGGCTGTTGACTTCTGGATCGTCAACAGTTGGATTATGTTTGACAAAAAAGTTGAATTTTATAGCAAAAATGCTTAGCAACGTTCAAAATTTTTAATGTTGAGAAGAATTCGCAAATTTTTTTGAATTTACCTCGCTTCAGTTGAAATTTGAACTTCTGCTGTAACCGGGGGAGAGGGGAGTGATAACTAAGAATTTTTTAAATTTGCTCAACATTTTTTCCACAACATTCAAGTTGACGTTCAAAATTTTGGTGGTCCGGATATTGATGGTCAACTGACAACTTTTTATGATGTTACAAATCTTGATGGTCCACTATTGAAAGTCAACGTTTATGGTTAACTGTTGATGAATCTAGACCATCAAGAGTTGACAGTTTAAATTTTTACGATGCAGATGTTGATGGTTCAGTATTGTTGATCAAATGTTGACAGTCCACTATTGACCATCAACTGGTAATGATCAAGTGTTGACGAATCTGGACTGCCAACAGTTGAATTGACTTTGTAGTTTAAGTTTCAAGTAATGTTTAACTCTATAATTTTATGACTTTTTTAATTAAAAAAAATGTTTTCCCAACATTGATAGATGTTTAATAGCACATTCCAGAAAAATCGTCAACAATTGATCGACAACAATTGATCGTCAACAGTTGACTATCATCATTAGATGACTTAAGTGGACCATCAACAATGTGATGTCATCATTAGAAAAACATCGGTGGACAGATTTTTATGACCCAGAATGACATTAGTGGACTTATTCTATGACCGATTGATTTCATGTTGAAATTTTGAAAAAAATTATGGATGCGACATCAGTGGACTTATTTTATGGCTTCAAGTTGAAATGTTGAGGAAAATTAGAGATGTTATTAGTGGATCATCAACAGTGTG
>FIZR01020923.1:0-15686 GCA_900060175.1 Ferrisia virgata | reverse complement strand
TGCAAAAATACTGGTGTTGAACCTTTGTTGATAATCTGGTCCAGAAGTTCAAGGTACAAGTGCTCATGTAACAGCAGTTTTAGTTGGTATTGAATCTGTTGAAAAATAAGTATCAATGTCGTTGAAATTGCTTCTTGATTTTTTCTGGGTAATGAACAGATAAAACTTTTAATCGGATAGGAAACTGAAATTGTTTTTATTGTTGTTTAATAGATGAATACAAGATGAATTCGGTTGAAAATCCAAAGAAATAAAATGTGTCCCAGTATCATGTATAAAATATACTAAAAATCCGAGTATTACCAAAAAATATTTGAAAAAATGTGAAAATTTGGGCGTTGAAATTAATTCCAAAAATGTGATTTTTTGGCCTCCACCAAACAGAGAGTAAAGATGAAAAAAAAACATTGAAGATTATTTTAGCTAAAAATGATAGTATTAAATTTATTTTCAATAAAATTTTTAGAAATTTATTTTTTATATTTTTCAGTATTTTTTTAGCTTTAAACCTTCCCTGGGAAGGATAAATTTGAACATTCAGGGCTAAAATTTTTACTAAGTTAGTTTAAGATCATTTGACAACTATTAAGCATTACACAATGTCAATTTTTGAAAATTTGCAAATATCTATCCATCCTAGTGAGTCCCCCCCCCCCAGGACATTGCGGGAGAGGAATTTTATACAACTTTGTATTCTATATCAATTGACTAAAAAAGGAACAATTTTTGTGTTTTTGGCCCATCAGCACCTCCCTCAAAATGGGACAAAACTGAATTTTGATCCAAGGTCATCCCCACTCATATGTATCCATTCCGCCACCAAACTGAGTCGATTGACCGAATTGGAGCAATTTTGGTAGGTATCGAGCGGAGTAAATAATTTTAATGTTCGGGCGAAAAAAACAAAAAAATAAAAATAAGTATCTGACATGGCTAAAAACCGTCTTAATGGTCTTCTAGGACCCCAAAACGGATTTTTTTTATATCCCCTCCCTCCCTTCCTCATCCGCTGTTAGTCGATAAACTATAATAGCCTGATTTTCATTGACAATATGACAGAAAATCAGGCTAAAAAAAAATATATTAAAACTGTTAAAAACTATGTAAAAAATTGACAGAAATGATTTAAATGTTCGGGGGAAAAAATGAATAAAAATAAAAATAAAAATTTGATATGGTCAAAGATTATCAAAATGGCCTTCTGGGTCCCCAAAACGGATTTGCCCCCCTCCCCACCATTACTCGGTAGACTGCAATAGCCTAGTTTTTATTTACAATATGACATAAAAAATTGGGCTAAAAACCATTTCGTAGTGAACTCCCATAAAACTGAACTGGTACATACCAATGGTCCAGTTTCAGACTATCATGTTGTAATGAAAATGTAACTTTCCTGCTAGAGTCACTGCCCTTGAACTACTCGTGTACTTTATTATGTGAATTTTCATGATATGTAAATTTTGTTGTTACCATCAGTTTTCATATTTCCAGCACACAGCTAGTACTCACGGAACTGATACCAATTGTACGAATCTCATCACAATAAAAAATTCGAAGACTTCGCGAAATTAGATTTAAAAGGAAAAGATCTAGCATTACTTGAAGCTGAAAGCAAAGCGACGGAGCAGGCGTTTTATGCTGGAGGATACCTAGCAACTGATGGTTTCAAAAATCAGTTAACCCACAAACAAACGACGCAATTGAAGATGGATTCATATCAGAGAGAAGTACAAGAAGCGATGAAAAATATAATCACGACGAAATTACCTAGTACAGGTCTACCATGGTTCAATAAATGAAAAAACATCTTCATAATTCAGCAATCATATATTTCTCACTCGAAATTTTACATCGATACTATAAATATAATCACCTCGCTCAAATGTACTCTCCTTTTCCTTATCACCATTCTTAAAAGTACTCGACAAAAAAATCCTAGTCGTAACGTAACGTCGACCAAAAAAATAAAAAAAAGTAAAAGAAAAAAACCTTTCGTCATTCTTCGGGGATACTTTGTTGTCCATTCTTCAAAACTACACACAATTTTCTATTCAACTGTCGTCGCCGCATTAAGGTTATTTCGAATAATTCAATACGATGGAAGAACGCCTTTGAAAAAAGCGGGCAAATTATTTCGAATAACAGAAAGTCAAACAAGCCGCTTTGTAAATTCAAAAAGATAGTAATTTTTCGCATTGTATTGAAAAGGCGATCAACCGCATAGTCGAACAATCCACTTTGAGGCTTTTTACTTTGACAAAACACCGCCTCCGGTTTTAGTATGTATAAGTTGAATACAAAAAGAGAGAGAGAAAGGGGAAAAAAGGGAAAAAAATCGAGAAGGGAAATTCGTTTAGGTATTAACCGGTAGTACAGAGTGATAAGATCACGTTCTATGATAGTTGTACATTTCAATACCTTCCAGAGATGATTAGATCAATAAGATGGTGGT
This sequence comes from Ferrisia virgata, assembly GCA_900060175.1. Classification (NCBI taxonomy): domain Eukaryota; kingdom Metazoa; phylum Arthropoda; class Insecta; order Hemiptera; family Pseudococcidae; genus Ferrisia; species Ferrisia virgata. Next base: position 13,234 of record FIZR01020923.1, on the reverse strand, counting down.
ACATTAAAAACCAGGCGTATAAATAATTATCGAAATTACCATCGTATAAAATCACATACAATGAAGTCTAATATAGAGCGAGTTTACAGGTAATGTTAGGTGCAAAGGAGGTTGCGATAGCGGTGGTTGGACCCGGCCAAAGGATCGAGGTACGACGTTTGAAATTCAACACTTCTCGCTGTGAACATTGCCATATACATATAAAACAACATCGAAGAAACCGATTATCGCACGTATTCGTGACAAATATGATTCACGGTTAATGAATATACTCGACAACAAAACGATCGTACAAAAGATACATAATATACACACACGTACGATACAATACACAAACCGAAAAAAAAAAAAAGAAAAAACAAGTAACAAGTGAAGAACCAGAGGCGAGTAATGATTACAGTTCGAAAGACCGAACAAGATGCTCTATTCGTCGTATTATTTACAGATCTAGTTTTTTCACTTCAACATTATACTCGTACTTCAGAAAGATACACGTAGGTAATTGTTTTTATTTGCACGAGTGAAGATAAAGGTGTATATTCCAATGTAGGTACCTATATACATATATATACAGTACACACAATACAATCAGAGTAAACCATTTGGAAACCTTTAATTTTCTAATATTTTTCAAACCGAGCATATCAATCTATATACAGACAGAGATAGGTAGGTAGGTAACCTAGGTACACCGAAGTACTGTATATTATGTATACAGCATCCCGTCAAGCGTGCAGCTCGCCTGGTACGCGCGTCCAATTCCCACGAATTTGAGAATGGTACCTGGTCGGTAAAGCGTGACATTAACACATGTTTGACTGCTTCTCTTTATATCAATAATGATTGACTTTTGCCCTTATAAATAATTTTTCTAATACCACCTCTTTTGTTAGTATAATTTTACTCGTTCTCTTTCGCAATCACCGTGCTCGATTACTTGTCTTCGTCTCACCTCTATGGCTTTTGAAGTACACGCTATTATATCGCTATTGCCGTCTCATTCGTCCGTACGGACTGACGTCCAGTGCTGGTGTCAATCGTGCATTAAGATATCGTATTGCTACAATACAGATCATTCTTTCTCTGTTTCTTAGCCGATAGTTTGAAACCTAATACGAACTCGACGACATTTCAACTTATCGTTTTTCAAATAGTCATTGTTGGTCGGTTGAACTCTTCTCAGACTGGTTTTACACCAAGATTTTTGGTCTATTGACTTCTTCTATGCATGCAAGATCGACATTAATGGTTTAACGAATTTATCACTGATGGCAGTAAATTTCATAAATAATGATGCGTATATAAAGGGTGGGTCGGAAAAAAAAAAAAAGATCTTTTCAAATTTTAACCAAACTCTTAGAACGATTGACACCGAATTGAAACCCCTATCATAGAAAATTCTGATCCCTAGCTCAAATAGTAGCGGAGCTAATGGCCTTCAAGGTAAATTCAAGTAGGAAAGAAGGCATACCCTCAAAAGTGGATAGGACCACGGTTTCGTGAAACGTTAAAATTATAAAGTGATTCATATACACAAGCTCGCGTGAAGTCGATAACCCCCCCCCCACACATCTAGAACCTATACTGAATCTACATATCAGATTTCAACTTCCTAGCTCAATTTGGAGGGGAGTAAAGCGAGAAACGAACTCAAAACGTAGGAAAACCGACCAGAAAACTACATTTTTGAGACAATGAGGGGGTGCAATGGGTGTGAAAAGTCAAAACTTCCCAAAGGTACATCTATGGCTCGTACTCAGTCTAAAAACCATATTTCAACTTCCTAGCTCAATTTAGAAGGGGGATAGGGGAGAAACATCCCTTTTTCAAGGGTTAGAAAGATAGAAACCCGTCTTCGTTTCTCCTCAAAATTGACCTGGAAGACTGATTTTTAAATATGTTACACAACGTTGGATTGTTTATCGATTGACTCAAAAAATAACAATTTTTGCAATTTCAGTCCCTGAACAGCCTCCCCTTCAAAGTCGGGCATAGCTGAATTTTGAGCCTAACGTTATTTCCACTTCAAAATATCAAATCCGCCGCAATTCGGAGCCCAATTCTCAAATTTGACCGATTTTGGTTGGTTTCAACTTTAACAAATGATTCTTAGTTTTGGAAAAATAAAAAATAAAAATAATATTAATAATGAAATAGAATAAAAAGAAATATCTGACATGGCCAAAAATGTTTGTAATGGTCTTCTAGAACCCTAAAACGATTTTTTTTGATATTCCCACTCAACTGCCTTAGATCAATAGACTGTAATAGCCTTGGCATCTCGATTCGATATTATACCACCTATAACCATCTACCCAAGTGTTTCAAAGCTCGGGATCTGACAATTTTTTTTTCTAAATCATTAATTTTTTACCAAATTTTTAGAAACCTATCGATTTGACACCAACAGTCTTTTATCAAAAGCGAACGATTTCTGAAGTAATTTTACAAAAAAATTTTGTCTTTAAAATTTCCATTTTTTTTTTTTACTACTTTTCTTGAAATTTTAACAAAATTCGCTATTTTTCCACCACTTTCACTACCTGTTAGACACCTTGAAAAGTCGTAGATAGCGGTATTTTATTTTTCAAAAAAGGGCCTTTAGCTCAAATTTCGGTTCAAAATTGTAAAATTGTTTTTTCTGAATGTCTAAAATTACATTTATAGCCTATCAACAAAATCCCTTTTGGGGTCCTAGAAGACCATTAAGACCTTTTTAGCCATGTCAGATTTTATTTATTTATTTATTTTCCCGAATATTAAAATCATTTACTCCGCTTGATACCGACCAAAATCGCTTCAATTCGGTCTATCGGTTCAGTTTGGGTGACGGATTAGATATATATGAGTGGAGATGACTTTGGATCAAATTTCAGTTTTATTCCATTTTGAGAGAAAGAGTTCTGAGGGGCCAAAAACGTAAAAATTGCCCCTTTTTAAACCAATTGATAGACAATCAAAGGCTGTATAACATATCCAAAAATCAATCTCTCTGAAGTCAATTTGGAGGGGAGATATGTGGGTTTCCCTCGTTTATGACCCAGAAAAAGGACTGTTCCTCCCTCATAACCCTACCAATTTGAGCTAAGTACATTCAGTAGAGGCTCTAGATGTGTCTTTTGGGGTTTCCAACTATTTAGCTCTATTGCACCACCTCACAGGCCCAAAAAAGTGAGTGTTCCTCACATACCTCTCCTCCAAATTGAGCTAGGAACTTAAAATTAGGTATGTACATTTAGTAGAGGTCCTAGATGTGCCTATTTGAGGGTCTCGACTTTTCATCCCCATGTCATTTCTTCACAAAGCATCGAAAAACGATGATTTTTTTTTCATTTTATGGGAAAATAATGGTTCCTCAATTTTTTCGCACAGTCAACGATTCAAAATTCACGTATTTTTAAGTTTGTGAGTGAAATGACTGCCAAAATCATTATACCACAAAATTCGTATCAACTTTAAAATACAATACTCTCGGTTTTATTGTTAATCATTAATCATTGCAAAACTACTTTTTTCAAGGCACCATTGTTATTGACTACAATTCAAAAAATTGATTTTCGAGATTCAAAAAAAAAAACAATTTTGCAATTTTACCAAAATCCAGGAACCCGGAATGGAACCTGGTATCCTAGTTATACAACTTGAATGGAACTGTTTGTTTTTAGACTATTAAAAATGAAAAATTGATTTTTTTTTTTAAAAGATACAGCTTGAGGTAGGTGCATTTCCTTTAAATGACCTAGGGGCCGAAGTTTTGTATGATCCAGGCAGAGAATTGACTTTTTTTTCAAAATTAAAAATAGGAAAAGGTCTCTTAAAATTTTTAAGGATACATTTGATCTCCAAAAAAATACCTTTTGAAGCTGGACGGCGGGGGGGAGGAAGGAGAAAAGGCAAAAAAATTGAAAAATAAGTGGCATTTTTAACCTCTCTATATGGTCAACTATACTACGATAAAAAAATTACTCTCTTCCCCTCGTATTGAGCATCTAAAAATTACTCTTCAAACCATCTGTTATTGAATTTCGTTAGTTAAACACGTCCGGGTGGACTAAAGTACATATAAGTGCACTTCATTTTTCAATTAACGTTTTACAGTAAGTACCCGTAAGCTTTGAAACATTGAAAAACTACCCGGGAAAATCATCGATGACTTTGGTTAGTGTATTTGTCGACGATAAACTTTCATAATAAATATTGTACATACGTTTGTATGTATTTACAACTTTTAAAAGCCACCAAGTTCATAAAAAAAACCCGCGACAAACGACAATCGAGCGATAAAAATGCACGTCGTCGTCATCATCGTCATCGTCGTCGTGTTGTTTGCAGCTAACGAAAAGTAAATATTAAACGTTAATAGCGCCAGACTTCAAATCTAAATAAACAGTTTTCATACAGCAGCATGCGGAATAAGTTGAAATAATAACATCAACAATACCTAACAATAAACCGACGAATGCGTTTTCAAAGTACCGAGTAAAAGAAAGACGTCTTACGCTTGCCAAAACACCACCGAGGCAAAGCGACCTTCTCCCCAAAACACGAAGAAACGTGACGTATTTAAATGCATAGTAAAACGATAATTGAAAATTGATGTCAACGTCGTTGTCGAAGCTAATTCCAAAGGGTATTAGATCGAACGGTTATACCAATAAGCTCGCAACTTGAAACTTTACACAAATGTTTTTCCATTTTGTCGAGCTTTTCGATCAAAATTTTTTCAACTTATTTTTTCACCGTTCGTGTGGAATTTTTCAAATGTTCTAAAATTCTAACAGAGAGTTATGCAGCTGGTTATGGAACAACTGTACTCGTTCACGTAATGTTTGTCAGAAACTTATTCGTGTACGGATTGGGAATTCTTTCGTGTTGCTGAATTTTGCATCGGGTGTTTTTTGCGACAATATGAGATGAAGCTACAATTCATATTATTTGTAAGTTTCGATATTAATTTTGACTTCGTAGTTCTGTTCGAGGTACATACATCATTTATGATATGCATCGCATTGGTAATATGTGGCACTATTTATTACGAAGTGATTTTGCAGAATTTGTTTAATCAATAAGAAACACCATGGGGTGCAATGAAGCTACAAAGTCGACACCGCCAAAAAGCATCCCTAGGATCGATTATTATTCGTTGCATGCAATAGAAAAAATTATTATTTTTAGTTTGATAATATTAAAAAAATTTTCAACGTCATTGTTTACTTTGAGTTTGATAGACCTTTAAACACACAGTTGGAATAATTTCTTACAAGGCAATCAATATAGTGATAATAACAGTAGTTCGTAAAATATTACCAAAATGAAAACAAGTTTTAAATTCCTATTGTATCTGCAATATCAGACCCAACAACCCCTATCAGAACCTCTATTCTTTGTACAATGAAACCTCAATAGCAGATTTTGAATCAATACTTGAGAATAATAGCATAAACGTATCAGACTTGAATCATGAGAATCCAAAGCTCCTCCAATGGCTATTTCAACTTCCTGACATTAATCTAACCATGAATAACTGTAGTAAGAAACAGATTCCGCATCATATTATCAGAAGGTATTATCACGAAAAAAATTGACGAATATCGAGGGTTTATTCAGTGTTTCACAGACTAGTCCAAATTGGAAACTGATTATGTCGGATACCTATGCTTTTTCCATTGATCGAATGGCCAACCACTATATAATTCAAAAATATTCTTCAATCACAACAGAACTTATGGCTATTTTACACTGCTCGCTGACACTTCCCACCCTCCATATTCAAAGCAAACAACAGTTTCTAATTCAAAGCGATTCCTTAAGTGCTTTGATATCCATTCAAAACAAATTCTCGATAAATCCGATTGTAACCCATGTCCACCAACAACAACATATTTTCATAACTCTAAACTTCGATATTAAATTAATGTACTTACCAAGCCACATAGGAATTATTTCAAACGAAGAAACAGACCACTACGCAAAATCTACAACAAACTTCTCTTCTATCAGTCCGCCATCCATTCATGACTAGAAAAATCACTTGACCCAAATTGAACTTACAAAATGGCAGAACGTTTGGTCTTCAAAAACCCAAAACCAACATAAAAAGTCCATAAAACTCTGGAAAAATTTATCTCATCTAAAACGTTCAAATGAAATAACTTACACGGCTCCGAATCAGACACACCAAACTTACACACGACCATCTATTTCAGAAATCTCATAATCCTACGTGCCATTTTTGCTATGCTGAACCAATCTCAGTACATCACTGATAACACATACATGTTTGTGAATAAAATTTACATGAAACAATTCAACATAATATTGCATTAATTTCTGCCTAGCTAAGAGTAGAATGACCTCGTTCGAGCTTTTCATACTTCCTGAATGTGTCAAAGCAATTGATAAGGTCATGATAGCGAATTGGAATACGTATTCAGCAGCTGTGAGAAACAGCGATTAGCTGGGGCTACTGTAATGAAAATTCAAGCCAAAAAATGGGTTTCGTCACTTCCTAGGCGATGAAACCGATGGAAAACTTGACCCTCATATGGAGAAGTTGTACGTTTCAAGATATGTACTTGTATTTGTCACTTAGCACATAGATCTTCTCTAATACCAATTGTGAGTAGAATACAGAAGAACTTGGGGCACTATATCAGCCCATATAAAACAAAAGACAGCGACTCCATCCATCAATTTTTGGGGAATGTGAGAAATAATAAGGTAAGTCTGAGGCCAAAAAAATGAGGTGTATCATGCATCAGATGACAGCGAAGAAGAGAGCACTGATTCTGAAGAATATGTGCCAAAAAATAATGAATCACAAATGTAAGGCATACAAATAGGAATATTGAACTTGTGAAACTATAAATGAATACTTTTCATTTTAGAATTGGAGAAAGTCTGATACAAGGAGCAGCCAAAGAAACCTGTCCTCCTAATGAAAAAAAAAAAAACAAAAACAAAAAACACTTGCAGAAGATCAAAAATCTCCGAAAGGTACATCAGTAAACAAAGATGAAAATTTTACTACTTACTAAAGCATTATAACTAATTACTTTTTATTGCAGCAAGTTACAACGACAAAATCCTGTTGTAGAAATGAATTCATTTTCACGGTTTAATAGAAACATATGAAAGGGGAGATTTTTATCATAATTTAAAGAGTTTGGGAGATGAATGTGTATATCTTTTCTACAATTAAAAATGAACCATACTCATCAATGTGTTCCTAATTTTGGATATATTTTTTTACATTGTTTTCCAGCTGTACACTTGTTCTTTTTTTGAAGAGTTTTGATGAGTGGGGTGACAAGACATACACTTTGTGTCATGTAGTTGTAGTGACCCTTTGCGTGTTGCTAATTTGGCAACACTACCTTTGTATATATCCTCTTGGATTGTTATGTTTTAATAATATAAGTGCACGTCAACAAAGCTTCGATTACTTTTTATTCAAATTCTATAAATGAGCATATAATTTGCGAGGCTCTTGAACGTTGGACAGATGGTATTTCTATTGGAGGAAGAAGAATCTCTAATCTGCGATATGCAGGTTATACCACCTTGATTGCTGCGGATGAAGAAGAAATGGTAGAGCTTGTCAACCTGGTGAAGATGGTCAGCAAAAAACTTGGACTTCGTATTAACGCATCGAAAACAAAAATCATGGTGGTGGATAGGGCCAAGTGTCTTCCAGTTTCTACAGCTCTGAGTTAAATACGAAAAGTCAACGCTTTTGTATATTTTGGCTCCATCATCGAAGCAGATGGAGGGTGCATTATGTCACATGTAATAACAAAATCTCCACAAAGACAAGGAAGAGACTTATACAGTCACTTGTTTTCTTTGTTTTCCTATATGTTGAGAAAACACGGATGTTGAAGGCGGGTGATAAAAGAAGAATGGACGCTTATGAGATGTGGGTCTGGCGAAGGAAGCTGAGCATACTCTGAACAGCGCGATGGACCAACATTTCAACCATCAACGAAATACAGGAGCTAGTCAGGTTAAGTATTTTATGCGAAAGACGCATTCTAGGGTATTTCGGATATTTGACCAGGAGGGAAGTTGGAAATCTCGAAAAAGACATTCTCCTTGGTAAGGCCCCTGGAAAAGGAGGGAGAGGGAGAGGGAGAAGATTTCCGACCAGGTAGTCTGACATCATCAAAGTGCGAATGGGTTTTGTGGTAAGAGCTGCTTCACAGGCACAGGATCGTGATAGATGGCCCGTTCTTTTAGGCGCTATAAGGTTGTAAGTGACTGAGACCTACTAATGATGAGCCAAAAGTTTAATGACGAAATCTGATGACAAATTTCACACTGAACAACTTTACTTCTATTCATTTTTAGCGTATAGATTATCATTTCGGCGAAAAACGCATTTTTGAGTATTTATTCAGATTTTGAAAACAGCCCAAATCTCAAAAAAATGTTTTAAAATTTCTAAAATTATAGTCATCAAAACACATACTTTGGCGAAAAAAATTTTATGTACTCCCTATTGTCTGCAGGTGCAACAATTCAAAGTTTTCTTTTGTCAATGCCCCCCCCCCGATGAAAGTTTTTGTAAGAATTCGTGTTGATAGACCCATAATCCCTTAAAAAATTTAGTTTAAAATCAGAATTTTTACTCAAATACCTGTGAATAGATTTTTTTTCCAAAAGAGAAACTGTGTTTCAATTGTCTGAGCAAGGAGGGCAGGGTGGGGGAATTTTTTTAACCCCAAAATTTTATAAAGGTACACCCAATGATGTTTTATGAACATTTTGAAAAATTGAGATCAAGGACGTCTCGTTATACATATGGGGGAATATCATTTTGGAAATCTGTACGCCCTAGAAATACCACAATTTTCATTGACAATACGACATAGAAAACCAGGCTAAAAATCTATAGAGATTCACTATTCATGTAAGAAGGAATGTATCAGGAGCAATGGCACAGATAACGATGTGGAAGAGGGAGAAAGGTTCAATTTCTTCCCCGAGTAATTTTTCCCAAGTTTTTACACGAAATGAAAACCGCTGTAAAATTTAACATTCACACAACTTGTAAGACGCATCAAAATGTTGATTTCTGACCGCTTATGCTCAATATTTTCCAAAATTTTGGTCTTCGCGTCGCTCAAGTTGTATAATATTTTTTTCTACAAGAAAAGTTTCTAGTTCAGCACCCCCCACAAAAGCTGAGTATGATTACGCTACTGTTATAGAAGGAGAGCTCAGTTGTAATGTTGTAGAAGGCACTCGTTGGTGTTTGGCGGGGGGAGGGGGTCACTTCCCCGAGACTACTTCTCAATCTCCGACATTAGCATTCAGGCAAACTACTAAAATGACACAAACCAATACGTCTGCCATTTAAAACCTATTTCCTCAAAGGAATTTTCTTGACACGTATCTATGGATCCTGTCGCTGAAATGTTCACACTCACAGCACGGTGAAGTGCCTGCAGCTAAGTTTTTTTTTTTATAGTCCTTTTATGAAAGCCGCCATCATCACCGTAAAAAAAAAGGAATCGAAATTATCAGCGTATATCGGAAAGCAAAACGTTATTTACGCAATAAAAGGGCAATAGTAGAATAAATTTTTTTCTCTCTCTTTGAGTCGTAGGAGGCTGCTTGTCGCGTAAGAACATCTTCAAACTCTATTATTTTCAATACACCAGGTCCCTTTTTGTGTGTAACACGTGTTCATGCGGGAATACGCGTATTTATATGTGTTATATTGAAGTGGAATATTGGCGCAGTTCGTAACAACAACAACAACAACAACAAGTACGACGACATGTGACTCGTTGTACGTATAGTTTTCCATTTCGAATTTCACGTTTCAAGGGTTTCCATGTAACATTTGGTTTCGCAATAGAATAGTATTTGAATTATTTTCTAAAAAATATTCACTCCAGCGTACTCCGCTCTTTTTACCACTCGCCATAGTTATGGAGCCACAAGTACGCGGTGAAGTTTTTGAAATATTCATGAACAAATGTGTTGGTATCGATATACACGCTTACGTATGTATGCAATGTACATACATGTTCCAAAACTCGATATAGTGTAATAATTGACGTATACATACAACTTATAGTACGTGTACCTCGTACATCTGTTTTTTTTTTTTGGACATTTTTTCCTATTAGTTTTTTTTTTTTTTTTTTTTTTTTTTTTTTATGATAAAAAAAGGGTAATTTTTTTTTTTTTTTTTTTTTTTTTCAGCGAATCGTGCTGGTTTTTTGAAATCATAAGTACCTACTGTTTATATTATATTGTATCGAATATAGTAGGAGGTTTTCCAACGTTTAGTGAAAATTCGAGAGGCTGCAGGGTGGCGTTTTTTTTTTCTTCTGTGTAGGGTTCTCAATGCATAGTCTATACCGGTGAATTGTTCTGTACGTACTTCGAGGTGAATTATATATTACATTTTTTATCTGAGTTTGAAATCAGCTCTAATGTGAGCCAACGTGTAACATACTTTCTGTTACTTGGAAGATTATTACGACGACGACGATGTGGGAAATAGAGCGAATGTACATGCTGGACAATGTCTCGGTAACCGTAGGTACCAAATTCAACACCTCTAATCGTATCCGCGTCATTATTAAATTTGATATACGAGCTTTATTATCAAGTTGAACGTATACGTCGAGTTGAGTAAGTACTTATTTATACGCGTGTGTATATGGCTACTTATTCGCAAGTTCCAGTATATCCGATAATGAGCTTCCGGTTTGGACAGCACGGTGACATTTTTCATCGTTTTTAACAATAAACTAAGTACCTACATTGGCTGATGGGATGTGATCGCAGCAGGATATTTCACAATGTACCTTACGTGTTGGCCGAGCCGATAAATAAATGATTTGTTGACGGGTACTACGACTACTATACATATACGTAGAGATATACACTTCAAGTGTTGGTTGTTATGTGTATAGCAGGCCTTCGTGTATTATTAAAAAAAAATAATAAATAAAAGAAATACCACCCTATTAAGACGACGATGACCAAGTCCGTTATAAGGAAACGTCAGCATCATTAGATGTATCATGATGATAATATAGTAATTTTTTTTAAAAAGAAATAAAAAAAATAGGTGGTGGCCGTTGTCGTCGCAGTTTTAGACATATGGGCGCGCTATATTACACGCATATCCAGTTTTATTGCTATTGAGCGTGGCGATTTTACATAATTTAAAACGTGTAACATTATCTATGTAAACACTATTTAATGTACACCCCGCTTAGATGGGCTGCGCTGGACTATCGGGTACTGAAAGGTTTCCCTATGTGGTCACACGGTCACACCTTTCAGTACGTTTATGTAAGTGTGCTTACGCGTTTGGTTGCAGGAAAATAGAAGAAAAGAAAAAAAAAACGCGTATGATACTGTTTGAGATAAACGGTTTCTTTTGTGTGCCGATTCGGATTACTCGTAACAATGACCCGGTTTGAAGTGTTTTTTAAGTGATCCTTGACACGATCAAGGTTTAAATGTCAAAATGATTGCAGTGAACGAGGAATTTTGGCGATAATTTGAAATTTATTTTTATTGCTAGCCTTTTTCACGTAATGTCTTCGAGATTGAAATGATCGATTTTTAAATAATGTACCGCTTTTCCAAACCTTACTGAATCATAAACTGTAACGACCTTTTTTCAGTGTCAATTGAATGTTCTCTCGAGTATAATTTTTTTTTAACTGTTTCGTAGTTTCAATTTTAAAAGCATTTTTCTTACTTGACCGAAATAAAATCCTCAATTTTCACGTTACAAAGAAAAAATGCGATGCTTTTTTCCTGATCAGCATTGCGGGCAGGGTTCAATGAGACTAAAAAGGTCAAAACTCCGAAAAGGCACGTCCAGGGTACTTACTGAATGTACATACCTAATTTCAACTTCCTACCCACATCTGAAGAAGAGTTATGCGAGGAACAAATATTAGAAATTGGAAAAAACGATCGAAAAACCACAAATTTAGGACTGTGAGGGGGGGGGGGATTGAGGCTTAAAAATCGAGATCCCCAAAAGGCAAAACTAGGATCCCTACTGAATGTACATACCTAATTTTAAGGCTTCTAGGTCAACTTGGATGACAGGTATGCAAGGAATACACACAGAAAATAAGAAAAAACGACCAAAAAACCACATTTCTGGGGCTGTGAGGGGGTGCAATGGAGCCGAAAAGTAGAGACCCCAAAAAAGCACATCTAAGGTTCCTACTGATTGTACATACAAAATTTCAACTTTCTAGCTTGTTTTGATGGAGAGATAAGAGAGATAACAGTCCTTTTCCAAGATCAAAAAGGGGGAAACCCTTCATCTCCCCTCTAAATTAACCTAGGAGGTTGGTTTTTGGATATGTTACACAACTTTGGAATTTTTATCGATTGACTCAAATAGGAACAATTTTTGTGTTTTTGGCCCCTTAGCACCCTCTCCCCCAAAATGGGGCAAAACTGAATTTTGACCCAAGGTCATCCCCAATCATTTATATCTAATCCGTCGCTAAACTGAGTCGATTGATCGAATTGGAGCGATTCTGATCAGTATCAAGCAGAGTAAATGATTTTAATGTTTGGAAAAAAAAAGAAAAAAATGAAAGTAAATATCTGAAGTGGCCAAAAATTGTCTTATTGGTCTTCTAGGATCCAAAAACGAATTTTGTTGGCATACCTCCTCCCCCCTCCCCAGTTGTTGGTTGATAGACTGTAGTATCCTGGTTTTCAAAAGCTCGATTGGAGAAGTCTCCCTAAATAATTCATACAGAAATATTGTAACATTTCAAAAACCTTACTAGGGCCTCAAAGTTGAAAAAAAAATATCCTCGATCAGTAGGTTTTTGGAAGTTGAAGGTTCTAAGCTTTCTTACGAATGCATTAAATATCCTCCTTGGAAACTAATTATCCCTGATACTGACTTGAAAATGACTGAATATAAAAAGACTGACCATCCTTCTTCCATGATTAAAAATAAATACCTTCAAATTATAACAAGCCACCTAGACTACAAATTATGCTTCACTGACGGTTCAAAAATTGAATCCCAACATGCCGGTTACGCCTTCTCCATCGACGAACTCGCCCAAAACTATATAATGAATAAACATTCAAGCATCTTTACCATAGAAATTACAGCCATACTTCATTGTCTAAAAAAATTCAGCAAACAAACTCTCATCACAGAAAATTCCTTATTCAAACCGATTCTCTACCTTCTCTCTTAGCAATTCAAAAAAAG
>FIZR01020922.1:0-31673 GCA_900060175.1 Ferrisia virgata | reverse complement strand
ATGGTCGTAGATCGGGCAAAAACAGCAGGAAGTGCTAATCCAAACATCCAGGGATTGGAAGTAGTAAACAGCTTCGTGTAGCTGGGAACCACTATCACAGATGGAGGAGGCTGAATGGAAGAAATTAAGAGGAGAGCAAGGATAGCGAAGACAGCGGTATCAAAGCTAACAAAATTATGGAAGAGCCGAGACATAATGAAAAGAACAAAGCTGAGAATACTTCACACGCTTGTATTTTCGATATTCCTGTATGCCTCCGAGTGCTGGAAAATAAAAAAGACAGACACGGACAAAATCAATGTATTTGAGATGTACTGCAATCATCGAATGCTGAGAATACCTTGGATAGCGAAATGTACCAACGCGTTGATCATTAAAGAGCTGGGAATTCAGGAAAGACAAGCAACAATAGTCAGAAAAGGAGTGCTGAAATTCTTTGGCCACGTAATTGGGCAGGATAACATCGAGACGCTCATCATTCAGGGAAAAGTAGAGGGAATGCGAGGAAGAGGTAGATCACCTACCCTATACACTGATCAGCTCAGGAAGTTGATGGGAAGAACATTCGCAGAATGTGTGAGAGCTGCCAACGTGAGATGGTCGAGGACATCTCATAGGTCACATCATCCGGAACTGGGATCACGCTTAAGAAGAAGAAGAAAAAGAAGTTGGAAAAAAATTAGATATATGACATCAATCTGGATGCTGTATTTTCAAAATGATTACAGGATGAAAGGCACTGCCTGTAAAATTATTTTATTATTTTGTAAAAATATTTGCAAAAATTCATCTCAAAGTGAGAAAAATCAGGTTAATTGATTTGGATAGACTGTGTATGAGTTGGTATGCCATGGATTAGCCGGAAGTCCTAAATTTTGTACAAATTATTGTGAAAAGCGAAAAAAATGTCATAAAAGGATACCCCCTCCCCCATCTGAGAGCTGAATCGCTTCTTTCTCCTACATGAGCATTAAGGTGGCGTGAAAAAAAAACATTCCTCGGATTTCTACCAAACTCACAGAGGTGGTTGAATTTGAACTGAAACCCACCATAAGAAATGTTGCGCCCCTGGCTCAAAGAGAGGTGGAGCTTGAGTCCTCAAAATAGGGTCATTTTCGAAAAAAAAATAGTTTTTCGTCATTTACAGCTCATAAAAATGGTGTAGGACCCCGGTCACAGACCTAAAAAAATGCGTTTTGAGGTCGGTTCAATACAAGACCAGTTTTGACCCTCCCTTTACCAGGGCGTTGAAAAGTTATAGATTACAAAAATCAAGAATTTGCATTTTTCAAAAAAATGCAATTATAAGACCTTTCACCTTGAATACCTACCTAAAAATTTTTTTAGCTCGGAGAAGTGGATTTAGGTCGAAATAGTCGGACAATTTTGCATAGCAATGCTGTCAATATACTGCCCTTTTTATGGTAAAATTTCGCAGTTCACTGCTGTGCAAAACTGCCCAACTATTTCGACTTAAATCCAATTCTCCGAGCTAAAAAATTTTTTGGGTGGGGTTGATCCAATTGCAGATGAGCATGAGCTGTGGAAAATTTCACCTTCTCTCATTATATATGATGATTACTTTATTTCGCATTTATTTATTTATTTTTTCAATATCACATCGTTGGATTAATTATATGGACGATGATTTTTATTCTTTATATAATCTGCAGATTTTGTGTAACTTTACGTATTTATTTTTTTAAGGTTGATGAATGCAGTGTTGCCATATACTCGTCCCCTGATGATATCAGATCTGTTCTCAACTTTTCTTCTGCTTTGTACTGGTAAATATTATTGACAAAATATGAATTCATTTTTTACCTTTTAACGCTTATTTTCCAGACCAATTAAATAGATTCGTCTACGTTGTTGAAATCTTACTCGGATACGGTGGCCTGCAATAAAACGTATAAGTTACGTTCAAAAATAGGCATACGCAGTCTTTTATAAAGACGAGTACATTTTCAAAAGGTTGGGTTGTCTACGTCTTCGGTTGGTATCTGTTCCTTCTTCGTTCTTCTCTTCGCAACTTACAAAACCAAACCGCTACCGTTAAGATAAATGCGTTTATGTCAGAAGTATTGTCTAACGAATCGCCTTGCTGATAAATGAAGCAACGAATTTCAACGAGAAACGTGTTTTGTACTCGCTATTCTCGTAGCGTTGTTAACAAAATAGTGTAATTTTTTTTGCTCTGTTTTACTTTATGCTCTTCTTCGTCTCCTATCCGAGCATCTTGTTACCTTTTGTTGGTTGTCGTCACTGCGTAGTATTCGCACATTGCTCATTGCTGCACGCCAATTAGGAATCGCTTTGAAGAGAAAAATATCTCGAAATGTAATCAGCGAAGAGTTTCCTTATCGTTTTAACTATACCGTTCGTTTCTCGTATTATTTGATATTTCAGTCGGTTGGTAGGTGGGAGGTAAGTCTTTGTCGAGACTTATACAAGTTGTCATTCAAAATTTTAATTTTCACGCTGAATAAATGTTGATGATGCGACGTGTTGGTGGCGACGAATATTTTACTTATCTACGTATAAGTTTACGTGTAGGTGTATAAAATCGACGAGTTGAGGTTTTCGATGATGAATTTTCACCATCAGATACCTATTACCTGTGTATACCTAACGAGTATTTGAAAATCCCTGTAATACCATTTTAATTCGTGAATTTTCAAAGTCTCGAAGCATTAATATGATAAAAGATGGAAACGATTATGAAAATGTGCGAAATAATAATAATAATAATACAAAAATAAACATCGCTTCGGGATGATTTTTTCCTAATCAGTATTACGAGAAGAGAAGGTTCCATGGGGCTCACAAGTCGAGACCTGCAAAAAAACTCATCTTGTAACCCTTCTAATTCTACTTACCAAATTTCAACTTCCTAGTTCAACTTGGAGGGGACTTATACGAGGAACATATTCAAAAAATGAGAAAAACGAAACCCCCACAAGGCACATCTAGGGTCCTTACTAAATTTGCATACCAAATTTCAACTTTCTAGCTTAATTTGGTGGGGGGATAGGAGAGGACCAGTTCTGCTTCAAAATCAAAAAGTAGAGACCCGCTCATATCTCCCCTCCTAATTGTGCTAGAAGACTGATTTTTAGATATGTTATACAACTTTAGATGGTCTATCGGTTGACTCAAAAAAAAAACAATTTTTGCGTCTTTTTTGCTCCTTAGCATTTTCTCCTCACATTTGGGTTCGACTGAATAATTTTGATCCAAGGTCGTATCCACTCCTCAACATCTAATACGCCGCCAAATTGCACCGATTGGCCGAATTGGAGCGATTTTCGTCGGTATTGACTAGAATAGATGATTGTAGTAGATTGAGTGGAGGGGAGAATAAGACAAAGAATACGTTTTTATGACTTTAGGTGGTGCATTGAGGGTGAAAAGTCAAAACCCCATCACAAGGCACATCTAGAATCCCTACTAAATCTACATACTAAATTTCAATTTTCTCGCTCAGTTGGGGGGGGGGGAGGAACAGCCTTTTTCCATGGTCAAAAAGGGGAACTCCTCTTCCTGATTTTACGTAGGAGGTTGATTTTTGGATGTGTTATACAACCTTTGATTTCCTATCGATTGACTCAAAAAAAACGATTTTTGCAATTTTAGCCCTTTAGCACCCGTCCTCCCCCAAATTCGCGCGTCACTGAATCTTGACCCCCGGGGTCGTGCCCACTGCTAAATATCTAATCTGCCGCCAAACTGCACTGATTGATTCTAGGGGAGCGATTTCGCTCGGTTTCAAACGAAGTGAATAACTTTAGTCGGATGGGTGGGGTGGGGGAGGTAGAATAAGACAAAAAACTACATTTTTGGTGCTGTGAAGGGGTGCAATGGATCTGAAAAGTGAAAATCTCCAAAAGGTTCATCTTTAGCTCGTACTAAGTCTACACATAGAATTTCAACCAGCTAGCTCAATTTTGAGGCGAGATAGAGGAGAAAGAGTACGTTTTGAAGGTCAGAAAAAAGGAAACCCCCCATATCTCCCCTCCTAATTGATCTAGGAGGTTGATTTTTCGATATATTATAAAACTTTGAAATTTACATCGATTGGCTCAAAAAAAATTTTTTTTTGCAATTTTAGCCCCTCAGCAACCCCCTCCCCCCCAAATTTGGGCATAATTCAATTTTGACTCGAGGTCGTCCCCACTCCTATATATCTATCCGCCGTCGAACTGCTCCGATTCACCTAAGTGGAGCGATTTTGGTCGGTATCGAGCAGACTGAACAATTGTTGCCGTTGGAGGGAGGGGGGAGGACGAAAAACTGTATTTTTGGGGCTTTGAGGTGATCCAATGAGGCTGAAAAGTTGAAACCTGCACAAGGCACATCCAAGACTCCTACCAAATCTGCACAACAAATTTCAATTTTGTGGCTCAGTTTGGAGGGGAGCTGGGCGAAGAGTATCCCTTTTCAAGCTCAAAAAGGAGAATTCCTCTCAACCTAATTGACCTATGAGGCTGATTTTTGGATATGTCATACAACTTCGCATTCTCTATCGATTAGCTCGTAAAGGAATAATTTTTACGATTTTAGCTCTTTAGCATCCTCAACCTCAAATTTAGATGGAACTAAATTTTGACTCAAGGTCGTTCCAACTTATACGCACCAAATTCCAGGCCAAACTTACCCGATTGACTCGAGTGGAGTGATTTTGGTCGGTATCGAACAGAGCATATGATTTTGATCTTGGAAGAAAAAAATAATAATAAAAATAAATATCTGACATGGCCAAAAATCACCGTAATGGTGTTCTAGGACCTGAAAACGGATTTTGTTGATGTCTCCCCCCCCTCCTCATCTGCCGTAAGTCGATAGGCTATGATAGTTTGGTATTCATTGACAATATGGCGTCGAAAATCAGGCTAAAAAATCGCCGCTACCCTCGCGATGTTTTAATAAAAATAAAAAATTATCTGTTTCCTATATTAAATCGAATTACTCGACGTAAATGAAGAAAAATAGAAAATAATAATAATAATAAAAAAAAGGGGCGAAATAATGATAAGTTTAACAGTTCATAAAACGATGGTGTGTGTGTGTGTGTGTGTTAAGGTATAAAACGATGGATATTTAATACAATGTAAGATAGTACCTACATAATAAGCGAGGAGTAAGAAGAAGAGAAGAAAGAAAAAAATCATCGCAACTTCGTTAACGACCACAGCAGCACGTTGTAAAAAAAAAAAAAAAAACGAGAGAAAAAAGAAAAAGAAAAAGAAAACCAACACCGCCGAAGAACAAAAATTACGCCGTCGAAGTGTTTTATTTAAAAAAATAATGATAACGCTTTTAAAACACTTTTATAGCTGCATGTTTAATAAAAGCTAACAAAAAAATAGCGCGAAATACCGTTTAAAAAGTTAATTTTACGCTCGGTAAGTTCACGATGATAATGATGACGATGATGAAGACGACGAAGATGACGAGATGCGGTACCCTGGGCACCGCACCGCTGCTGGATAATGTGTGTGTGTGTGTGTGAAAAGTTTCGCAATTCGCAAAATTCGTTACCTATATATTCGCGTATTACCCGGTGAGGAATATTTTTTTGTCGGCCGTCGAGAGTCGTCGTAAACAAGCGCAAAAAAATTAAGATTACGATAAATTAAAAAGTAATTAATTTAATAATTAGTAACAGAACATTAGACTCTGCGGTATATAGTGATGTTGGTGTTGGGTCTATATACTTTACTTACGTGCTATATTTGTACGTTACGCGGTCGTCTGCGTGCTGGTGTAACGCAGTCGCCGAGTAAACTCCCCCGAACTTCACTTCTGGCTCGGGAATTCGGCGTCGAGTTCTCTTCAAACATCCCCACGTGATTTAGTCGTAGTTTGTTTTCCTCTCGTGCGTCGAAATGTCGTTCGAATTGGTTAATTTTCCAATTTAAATTACGCGAATTATTCGACTTTTTTACGCGCGTGTGATTTTTCTACTTTTATTCGAAGTGATTTGGTCGAAATTCGTGGAAAATGTTGGTGGTTCGCGAGGTGATTTGACTTATAAGTTCATGTGCAGGCGTTGATCGACCATATATCATTTTACGAATGGTAATTTATTTTATTCGATAATTTTATTCGTCGAATTAGAGTACTTTATTGTACGCTTTTAAATATATCAATGATAAGAACAGGGGAGGGAAAAATTTTGAAATTTTTTTTCTTTTATTTTTGTAATTTTTAGTACCTTATAGGTATTTCCATTCGATGAATTTGCATATAGATAAATCTACTGTATAATTTTTACTTCTGTGTTTCTATTTTTCTATTGTTCGAAAAAAGAGAAAATATACGAGAAAGTACAACAAATAAAGTATTATCGAAATCGAAGAAAAAAAAAAAAAAAAGTAAAAATAGAAGCATCAGAAGCTCAATTCCCTCGACAACGAAATTTTTGCGGTCAAAGTGTTCTACTCGTATTCTCGTAGATTGAATGATTGTTTAGGAATGAAACGCGATTTATTCGCAATTTCAATATTTCATCGTTGGTAAAATAGATCTGTATTTTGCGAGGAAGAAAAAAAATTCTGCCAAGATTTTATCTTAATACTTGTCGCGGTAATGATGTCAAAGGAGAGAGGATTGCGGATGAAAAAAGAAAAAAAGAAGAAAATACCGTTGGAAAAATTTTCAATTCTCGATGTTTACCGTGTTTAAATAAACACAAATATTTTAGTTTTTTTTTTTTTTTTTTTTTTTTTTTTTTTTTTTTTTTTTTTTTTTTTTTTTTATGATTTCTTTACATCATCTGCTTTTTAGAAAAAAGAAAGAAAAAATTTATAGCGTTGAAGATTTATTTCTTTTGAATAGGACGCGACGGGCTGTCTATTTGTTAATGTAGTCTTTCTGCGTTATTTTTTTAAACGTTTTTATGAAAAAAAAAAAAAATATATATATATATATAAAATAAAAAGAGAAAAATCTCATAATTTGCTCCACTTGTCTGAAAAAAAAGATTTTTTTTGTAGCTCGAAATGTAATAATGAATCAGTAATGAAATTCAGCCCGTTTTTACTTCCTTCTCCTTTTTTTTTTTTTTTTTTTTTTTTTTTTTTTTTTTTTTTTTGTTTTTTATTCTTTCTTTTCTAACGAATAGATAGTCTAATTAAAATTTTATTAAATTTTATATCGTGTTTTCTTCTTGTATTCGTTTTGCCTTCGATGTTGATAAATGTTATTTTTACAAACTCAAAGGAAATCGCGAAAATTATTCAAATCAGTGTAGAAGATTTTCTTGTTATGGAGAAAAATATGATGTTGAAGATTGAGAGAAATTCGAGATGATGTAATTATTGGTTATTTTTTTTTTCAAATATTGTTAAAGCGTGGGAGTATTAATTTTTTTTTAAAATTTAATCACATATGATATTGAGTTGAACAGTGTGCTGCTGATCGAAGATTAATAGCATATTAGGATTGGGTGGATCAAAAAAAAAAAAATTGATGACTCGAAATTCGTACGAGTTTTTTCATATGTGTTGACTATACTTCGAGTTGAAATCCTTTTATAATGAATTTTTACCTTCCTGAATGCTCTAGGAGAACTGTTGAAGTTTCTCAAAGTGAGCTGATATTTGGAAGAAAAAACGCTGTTTCTCGCTTCTAGAACTAAGATAGCATTTTGGGCTGGGGGGGGGGTGGGACGGATGTACCGAAAAGACGCGATTTCAGATGATAACTTTGAGTAAATTGTTAATTTTTGGATTAGACATTTTCTATAAATCGCACGAAAATTCGTTATAGTTCGGAAATTTGGCAAAGTGACCTTGATTTCAAATTTTCAAAATCTTCACGATGTAATACTGGGTATCCCTGAAAAAAATTTAAGACCAACCCTTTCCCTTGTTCGGGATATCGAAAAAGCGTTTTTTGGCGAAAAAACCTCTGCATTTAAGTGTATTTTAGAAAAAAATTATAATTTTTATGTAAATATTTAGAGTCATGATGGATGGATGGGTCTATCAATATGAATTTTTCCAAAAAATGGGGAGGGGGGATTGAAAAAAGAAAACTGAATTTCCGCAGCCGCAGATCCTGAGATGGTATATTAAATTTTTCCGCCAAAATATGTATTTTAACAAGTACTATTTTTAGACATTTTTTCATTTTTTTTTCTTTGAGATTTAGACCAGTTTCAAACACATGAAAAATGTTCAAAAATGCGTTTTTCTCAAAAATAATGGTTAATACGCTAAAAATGAATAGAAGTAAAGTTGTTTAGCGTGAAATTCTGTATTAGATTACGCCATTAAAATTTTGACTGAAGAACATGATTGAGCCAGGGCAAAGTTCTAAAAAAGTATAATTTTTTGACTAGCAAGAAAAATAAAGAAATTTTATATAGTTCCAATTTTTAATCTTGGATTTTAATAAGATGGATATAAGCAATTTTGATTATTCCAACCTCAGTGGGAGGAGGAGGAGAGGGAGGGGGTTGGGACTCGTAAAACCTGTACGCAAATACACCACTGGAAACTGTTATTACTATTTAATTCTTTATGGTAGATTGGCTATAAGAAGGATTACCATGAACTGATCTGTGCATCACACTAAATGTACGTCATTAGGTAGGTGCAATGTGTGGTCAGAGGATGGCTCATTCGATGCCAAAATTACCAAAAAAGTAACTTGGATCTTTTGAGTTCCTTAAAAATTTTTCACGAGTTCCTCTCGGCAGTCTAATGAAGGAATCACCGTTATTTCGGTCTTCACCTTTCAAGGATGGCTTTTGCATTTTTGAATAAATGCTACTTTTTTTTCGAACAGCTCAACTTTAAAGGCTTATATTTTGAGGTTGGTTTGATTTAAGATGAATTTGTTAGCGAAATTTTGCAGGAAATCCATAGAAGCCTCGGAATTGACGATGAAAATTTTGAAAGCTCAAAGTTCAATTTTTGAGGTATAAGCTCAGCTTTTCACGATGAATATTAAGATTGAAAAGTACCATTTAGTAATTTGCAAAAATTACATCGAGTGGAATTTTTTACGTTTGCTTTAACTAACAAGTTTTCAAAGTGCGATCTCAACACTTCTGGTGAGCACAAATGGTACTCAATTTTGATCAAAATTTAAAAAAAAATGGAAAAACCGAAGTGACGTATTGATTTTTACTAAATTAGAGACGCTGAGTTCAAATATTGGCTTATTTTTTGATCTGACTTCACTTTTTTCATTTTTTTTTTAAATTTTAACATCGAGAGATATTTAGTAGCGCATTCTACAGTGGGCTGTCAGCAATTCATCAACAGTGGACTATCAAAATCTAGACAGTCAAAATCCGGATTGTTGAAATTTTAATTATCTTAACAATGATGGTCAACTATTCTGGGTTGTTAACATCTGGATTGTCAACAGTTGGATTATATTCGACAAAAAAATTCCACGTTATGAAAAAAATGTTAAGCAATTTTCAAAATTTTTAATGTTGAAATGAAATCACGAATTTTTTAAAAGTCATGTTACTTTAAATGAAATTTGGACTTCTGCTGGAAACGAGGAAGCGGTAATGGAGAATTTTGCAATTAAACATCTTTTGATGTCAATTTGCTTAAGATTTTTTTCTAAACATTCAAGTTGACTTTCAAGATATTGGTTGTCCGAATATTGATGATGGTCAACTGTTTATGGTCCACTGTGAATAGTCCGGATCTTGATGGTCCACTATTGATAGTCAACTTTTGACAGCTCACAGTCAGATCTTGTCTCAACAGTTCGCAGTCAACTATCAACTATTGATGGTTAAATTCTGATGGTGTGGATATTGATGGTCCCCACTGTTGTTGGTTAATTCCTTATAGTTTCCTGATGACCACCAACTCCTAATGATCAATGATCAACAAATGTAGACCGTTAACAATTGAATTATATTTTACAAAAAAGTTGAGTGTTATGAAAGAAAAATATGTGATGGATTGTGATTTGGACTGAGCAGGATGTGCAAAAAGGAGGGTTTTTTTTTCTAGCAGGTGCACATGGGTAAGTTTGGAGTAACCTAAACGCATTCTGCATACAGCTGTTTCTTCTGGTCGATTTTTTGATAGAAGGAGGGTCAAAAACCAGTTTAATGTTTGATGGTTCTGAATTTGTTTGAAGTGTTGGTGTTAGGTGGTCGTACACAGAAGATTTGAAGTCATAGCTAGACAGGTACATTTGGTGGTAAAAGAAGCTGCTTCTTTGGCAATTTCGTTTACTGATTCATTTCCCTCTATGCCCATGTGTCCTGGAATCCATCTGGAGGAAGTAAGGACAAATGATGGGTGATTTCCTTGGCTAGAGGATGTTGCGTATGATGAAGACGATTAAATAGGCAGTGAAGTGCACTAGCGGAATCTGCGAGAATTAGAGCTTTATCTTGTATGTTTGATGTTTGTTGAACTGCAAATTGATGGCGAATAATTCTGCTGAAGTTATCACTAAGCACTGCGTTCCTTATTTATGTCGTTGATTGATTAGTTGAATAAGTCCAGACTCATCCGTTTTGCACTTCAGCGGTGTTTGAAGAGTGTTGTACGAGTTGGATGAAAAAGGATCGAAGGCTGAGAAAGTTTTGTATGAAGATTGGAAGACGACCTCTGAATTTAAGATCATGTAGCTTTTTTAAAATTTCATATCTGCAAGCCATGTCGAAGGCTTTTGAGAAATCAAAAAGTATAGCTAATAGATGGCGACCCGTGGGAAAACTATCGTATATATTGTTTTGGAGATATAGAAGCTGATCTTGAGTTGATCTACCAGCACGAGTGCCACATTGCTGGTTACATAAGGAGGAGCCTTTTTCCAATTTTCATTTGAGTTCAGCAATAGTTATCCATTCTAGAACCTTGCAAAGAACTAAATTAAGCGAAATAGGACGATAGCTATATCCAATAGCAAAGGGTCTTTAGAAATCTTCAGAAACGGTGTAACAGTAGCTATGTTCCAGGATCCTGGAAAAGATCCTATTTTACATATTGTGTTGTATATATCCAGCGAATGATTGATTATTTTGTCTGGTGCATGTTGTAGCAGTAGAATGAGAAAATTATCTAGACCAACTGCGGCTTGTTTAGTGAGCTGTATTGCTTTTTTTTAGCTCTCGGATAGTCGAGTCTTGATATCATGAATATGTTTCTGAGGTGTGAAAGTGTAGGTCAAAAATTTGAAAATTATTCTTGATGGATTGAAAGTCGATCGTGAAATATGTCGCAAATAGGTGGACGATTTCGAGAGAGTGTGCGATTATAGAGTTGTCAACTTGAATGCTGGTAGGAATATGAGAGGAGCTAAGGTTTTCTACTGGTCTTATTTTCTGCCAAAGTAGTTTGATTGGCGTTGAAGAATTTATTGAGGAGATGTAATTATGCCGAGAAGATTTCTTTGCCTGTTTCATGATCCATCTTGCTTTCGCTCGTAGTCATCTGTAATTAACGAAGTTTTTAGTTGTGTAATTTTCTTTCAACTGTGTCAGAGCTTTTCTTTCGTCTTTCACGTAATTGCTTTCTTACCTTCATCCATCCACCAAGGTAAGAACTTGAGCTGTTTTTTTCTCGGAGTTGTCCAGGATTTTAAGTTGAAATCTTTAGGAAAATTAAGAAAATAACTCTTGACTTTGTAGTTTGAGTTTCAAGTAACGTTCAACTTCATAAAATTTAGGTTTAAATCGCTTGAATGCCAATGCGAAAAAATTGCCTGGAAAATGAAAGGAAATGGTCCAATTTTGTTGAAAAAATACAGGAAAATTTTTCAGGTGACAATCAATGAAACAATAGATAAAAAACGAAGAACAAAATTGTACCAAACCATGCTTGAAATATGAAAACCTGAATTTTTTCGATGACTACTCTTATTCACTTCAGTCAAAGATTTATGTGCCCTCTTTCAGGATTTTTGAGATGACATTTCAAGAGTTTGAGTAGGTACCTACATCAGAAGTCTTTATCCAGTTTCGCAGCTACCTGCTTATGCTTGCAGCTTCACACGTGTAAACGTCGATTCGAAGCATTTCACCCGTATAATTATAACTTTCAAATCGAGACGTTGTAGTGCTTTCTTCGTCCAATTTGCTTCGTCAAATGTACTAGTCGAACCTCGTAAACGACATCGTCGCTATCGAGCAGCGTTACAAAATAAGGGGTAAAGAAAAAAAAAAAGCCGTTGCTATTTCTCTTCAGAACTTCATTCACGCACGATAGAAGGCTTTTTAGCCCTACGACGGAATGTAAATTTTTATTAATTGATTTCAACATTTTTATTAAAACGACGAAATAAGTACCCAGGCTACTACGGTGACACCGACGTCGGACGCGTTTAAGAGACCATAGTTAGGGGTTGGTTCGTTCGCTCACTCTCTTTCTTTCTCTCTCGCTCTCTTTCTGGCATCATCATCGTCATCATCATCGATACACCGCGCATCACCTCTTCGGCATTGGCGTTCATTTATAAATCGGCTGGTCTTCCTTCTTGCACTTGGGTGCTGCTATTCAGCGCGATAAAAGCTACAGAAGGCGTAGTGGTGTGGTATATTCTTTTTTTTTGGTTTGAGAAGTGCGACTCAGCTCGGCCTGCTTTTCCCTTTGTGTTTGAACGTTTCTTTGGCTGTGTACGTGCTGTTGCCCTTATTCGCTCTACCATACTATAATGAAACAATTTAACTGACTGGATGCGTTACCGCCACCGTACCCGCAACGCCGATCAGCTTTTAGACCCTAAAAACCGCGAAATACTCAAATCCCTATACATATACCGAGAGTATATATATTCTCTATTCATTAGATGCTAAATGGGTGGTGGCGAAATGGCGAAGTTGAAATTTCGCAATTTCTCCTCCGCTTCGTTTGTACTACTGTATACCTACTGCACCGTACTATACGGTACACAATACGTACGCAGATACGAATTTAGTACGACGCAAAGCAGCTTCAGTCTGTCTCGTTCGCAATGAAATCGTCGTCCCTTTTCGTGTTTCGCCAACATAAACGCATAGCGGGGAAATAAGGGGCACAGTACGCAAAACTAGACTATACCAAATAACCATATCGTGTCGCCGATAAATAAATCCAAAACTCCATAAACATTGCGAGAGTCTGACCGCGCACCCCTCCTCCCTACGTATATATTTGCGCACCATTTTGGCCGGGCGTAAATAACCAAATCACGCTTAATATACCCCCAATTCTCTTTCAACACCATTCGCCGTTGATATCCAATCCATATCGTTTCCATATAATAATAAATATCCGTAGACGTAAATTGTTTAGTTAAAGTATCGCCTCGTCTAATTAACCCGCTTCCTTTTAACGAATCCCAAAACGAATACCCATTCGATTATAAGGGGTTCTTCCTGCTCTTGAAGATTTCTCTTATTCTTGTATATATATATATATATATGTATATGTATACTTTACTTACTCATCGTTGCATCTCACCGCGCCCCCTTATCTTCCATCCTATATACATTGATGATATGCCGTCGTCTTGGTCGTAAACCATTATATTACGCGAAAGGTACTCGTTAAAAAGGGAAAACGTTACGACGACCAAGATGTTTAATGCTTTATGAGCTTTTCATCATCTTCGAATGGTTCCTTTTCCCTTTCTTAGCTTTCGAGTGATTTTACACTTCGCACGAGACAAGAGTGGTATGAATTTTAGAGGCGATAAATTTCGTTTAAAGGACACAGATAGAGCGGAAATAGCCCCAGATAGCGATGTCGGAATTCACCTAGGGTCGTGAAATTTCCCAGATGAACCTACTCTCTTCAACGTTTCGAGGAGTCGGTCTAAAAAGTAAGTTGATATTCGATCTCAGCACTGTCGAATTTGTAGGAATCGATATGCCACATGATATTTTAATCGTTTTTTATAATTTTTCTGTTATGTGATGGTGGCAGGGGGGGGATTCAATAAATGCATCCCATAAATAAATGAATATTCAAATTCAGCGACCTCAAATTAGTGAAAATCGATATGATCAATTCACTTTTTTCAATTTTTTGAATTTTGGTGATTGGGGAGGAAGGGGGAGAGAGAAAGAAAAATAGTAGATGAGTTGGATTAAAAATGTAATCCAGTATGGTCGATATACCACGTCATTTTTTCCATCTGTTTGAATTTTAGCCGAAATTTTTAAGACTTATTTGTTTTTTTTAGAATGTTGAAATCCCATTTTGAAAATTAATTGATTAATTGAAATCAACATGGAAAGATTTTTCAGCATCGAACTATTTTATTCATTGTGAAAAGTTTAGCTTATATCTCATTTCTTCAACTTTGAATTTTAAAAATTTTACTCATTAATTTTCAATACCCTTTCAATTGTCTATCAAATCACGTTAACAGATTCACCTTATGTCTAATCTATCTCGAAATATGAGCCTTTAAGTTAAATCGTTAGACAAAGTATTGTAATGATTCGAAAATTGCACAAAATATCCCTCAGCCCCCCCCCCCATGGTTGAAGAGTTGTGACCGAAATGGCAGTGATCTCTTCACAACATCTCCGGAACAGAGTATCCAATTATCCATCAGGTTAGGCAGAAAATTACTCAAAAGTAGTGAAAAATGAATGTACTCTAAACTGAGTAATTCTAAACTTGTGAGCATTTTATCTCCCTCTGCTCCAGCATAAATCCAAATTTTATCCACGATGTTTTGCAACATTCAGTTTTTCGAAAAATTGCTATCATTTTTTTAAAAATAATACTCAACTTTTTTGTAAAACAATCCAACCGTTGAAGATCCAGATCTGCCAATACTGATCATTAGCAGTTGATGGTCAACAGTGGACTGTAAATAGTTGACCAACAATTATGGACCATCAACATCTGTAACATCAAGATTCAGACTGTCAACTTTTGATGGTCCAGATCCATAAATATTTGACCATCAATAGTTGAAAGTCAGCTGTGGGCTATCAAGAGTTGACCATCAATAGTAGACTATCAACAGCCATACAATCAAGATTTGGACTGTCAAGAGTTGACAGTCCAAATCCATTAGCTCTTGACCATCAATAGTTGATAGTTAACTGTAGATTATTAAGAGCTGACTGTCAATAGTGGACCATCAAGATGCGGACTGTCAACTCGCGATAATCTAAATCCATCAGCAGTTGATGGTCAACTGTGAACTGTTGAGAGTTGACCATCAACAGTTTACCATCAAGATCTGAACTACAAACATCTTGAACGTCAATTTGAATGTTGAGAAAAAAATGCTGAGCAGATTTTCAAAATTCTTCTTGTTATCACTTTGCTGGTTGCAGCAGAAGTCCAAATTTCGTTTGAAGTTACATAACTTTAAAAGAATTCATAAATTTTTTTCAACATTAGGAATTTTGAAAAATTGTTCAACATTTTTTAAAATAATGCTCAATTTTTTCGTCAAACATAATCCAATTGTTGACTGTCTACATCTGTCAACATTGATCGTTAGGATTTGGCAGTTAACAGTGAACTGTCAAGAGTTGATCAACCACAAAGGACCATCAACAGCCATATCATCCAGATTTGGACCGTCAACTCTTGATGGTCCAAATCCGTCGTCAGATGATGGTCAACGGTGGACTGTCCAGAGCTGACCATCAAGATCTGTACTGTCAACAGTGGATCATTAACAGTTGACCATCAATATCCGGACTATTTGCATCGTGAACGTCAACTTGAATGTCAAGAAAAAAATGCAGAACAAATTTTCAAAATTCTATTTGTGATCACTTCCCTAGTTCCAGCGAAGTCCAAACTTCATCCGAAGTGACATGACTTCGAAAGCATTTGTAATTTATTTTCAACATTAGGAATTTTAAAAATTGCGTAGCATTTTTTTCATAACGTTCAACTTTTTTGTCAAACATAATCCAACTGGCGACAATCCAGTTGTTAACAGCCCAGAACAGTTTACCATCAATTTCAAGGCCATAACTTTCATGCCCTCAGAATCTGAACGATTCGAGTTTTGACTGTCTGAATTTTGATGGTCAACTTGACAGTCCACTGTTAAAAGTTCAACTGTTGACGCTAAAATTGATTACACAAATTTGTAGATTGCGCTATCGAGCATCTTTTAACGTTGAATATTTTTACCTTCGTTTCGCTGGGATCATTTTTATTTTCAAAATTTCTTTTTAAACTAAATTACCCATTTTTGGACCCTCTCGTGCTCAATATTTTGTGAAATTTTCGCACTCGCATCATTTGGATCTGCACTCAAACTTTTTAAAAGTTTTTCAGTGTTCCTCCCTCTGAGCAGTGATGCAGCAAAAAAAGGGCGGTGAGAAGATCCATATACATTAAATGAATTAAAAATTTGTTAGATTTAGAGTTTAATCAAAATTTTGAGTAAAGTGAAAATTTAACAAATTTCTTTTTAAACCTTGAAGTTTTTTGGATCAGAGAGGCCAGTTTAGTATTTTTAGTTTTAGAATGGTAGTGAAAAAATTCTGACAGATGGGGCAAAAGTAATAAGAAAGTGGTGATTTTCTTCTATTAAAATTTGTTAGATATTCTGCGAAAGGAATTCGCAAAAAAAATTAACCAAAATCAAAAGACTCATGGTAAGGTTTGAATCGTTTTGACATGTAATCAACTTCTTAGGATTCGTTATTGACTCAAATGAATTTTTAATGATACGAATGTTTTTTTCGTTTTGAAGATTATCACCGATGTCAAGCTGAATGAAACCGATTTTTTCCTATTTTCATGGCCACAGAAAATAAGCCTGGAATTGAAATTTACGTTATTGATTGAAAATCACGTATTATTGACGTAACATGAGTAAATGACTGAACAAAAACCATAGAGAAAATCGAGACTCACTTACTTAGCAGAATTGGTTGAGCGTACTACTAAACTTGAAATTAATTGGATTAATTAGTTGGAAATTCGCCAAACTCAACATTATCATATTTTAATAATGATATAGCTTGATGCGTAGTCTTAAGATTTCACTCATATAAACTTCCGATGGACCATTAAATTATTGAGTCTAAGTAAGCAAAGGGACGCGATAAAGTGGAAGTAGGAGAAAGTCTCAAACTACCATTAACTAAAATAAATGAAATAGAAGTAAATTTATACTTTTTTTTATACTTTACCATCGCATCGACCAAAAACCGAAATAAAATAAAAAAATCGCCAACAACTAATCACTTCGAAAAATATCTTCGATTCCGCTCCATAAAATTTTTTCATTTCAAACACGCCAAATACCTACGTAAGTACACAAACGTACGTACTAACTACAAACATGGCGCGTAAAAAGCGAGAGAAAAAAATTCAATATCGTGGAATTTTCTCTTATCCGTACTTTTTGGTCGTGCTCGCGTCTTATTCATTCTATACGATAGATACCTAAAACCAGATGACTCATTTATCGTAGGTTTTCGAATAATATCGAATCCACGAGTATCTTCTCAAGAAGGTGAAAAAATGTACTCTAAGAAAAACCTTGACCTGTTTGGGATTAGAAGCGTAATTTTCACCAAGCACTCGAGGCTTGGTACGAAATTACAAAATGTACTTTTAAAATCCATACCGATGTTTACGTTTCGTTTCGCTATTCGGTTTGTGTCATTTTCGACACGAAATACCCCACCTTTCCCCCTCCCCCTTTTATTTAATTTTACATCGAATGGATGATATAATGCTGCGAAGGGGACGGTTTTTATCCAGTTGCCAAGGTCATTACTGAATGAAAAAAACTTCAGTTTTTAAAAAAGTTTTCCTGGTCGATTCCCCCTTCCCTCCGCCCAGTTTAATCGTACCTTTTCATCGCTTTCCATCGGTTTAAGGTAATGACAGAGATATAGACTGTACATCGATTTTTACAACCTGCAACTTTTCAACCCCCGGTCAGATGATTTTAAATGGTATCGGATCAAGATGTGAGTAGTCCAGGGAAATGCTGAAATTCAAATTGCCTTTTTTTAGCTCAATAACCGAGATCCTACACCATTTTTAGAGGCAAAAGTAAAAAAATTTGTGTTTTTTTTTTTTTAAATCACCCTACTTTGAAAATTTTATAGCTTCAGCCCCTTTTTGAGCCAGGGGTACAAGGTTCTGTGTGGTGGGCTTTTTTAACTCGAAGTCAACTGCATATCGGGTGTTCCGCATTAAGTTCCCTTCCCTTATACCACAGTTTAGTCAACTCATAAAACAAACGTGTAGTGTGTATGAGTGACCCACTTCTGTTCATTGAAAAAAATCGTCGTGCAGGGGTAGGAAGCTTAGATTAGCTTTTTCCAAAGTTATTCGCAGAAAAATGGAAAAATACGATTTTTCAATCAAGTTTTTTCGTACTCTCATCGTCATATTTTACAAACCTCTTTATCCCCACTCCTGATTTTTTACCACTTATAATACTGAGTATATATTGTATTTTAGCTCAATTTGAATTAGCTTTTATGCTTTGAATTTTCAAAATTGATGGCATATTTCAGCGAAAATATTATTTTTGAAATTGTGTTTCTCTGTCCCTCCAATTTCTTATTTATGCAAACTATACTACAGACACGTCTGATGAGTTGATCAATCTATAGTATAAGGGAAGTGAGGTTAATGTGGGACAACCGGTATGTGAGTTTGGTCAAAATCCGAAGTATATTTTTTTTTCACTTCAGCCTGTTGTTTATGTGAGCACTAAGGCGTTTCAACGTTGGGTATTTTTTGGAAATTGGAGGGGGTGGAGAGACAAAATTGCGAAGTGATATCGAATGGTCCTGATAAAAATTTATGATCTCCAACTTGACCCATACCTCACCCTCTTTTGATTTAATATTTCAAAATTTAGATTAACAGTTTTGCCAGAAATTTTGTCACGTAGAAGTTTTGCCTATCTCAATTTTCTAAAGGAGCTACTAAAATTCGAACAGGCTCTGCCTTTTCAATTTTCAAAATACACAAAACTTCCATATCACAAGTTTTACTGGAAAATTGTTTTCCCACAAGGTTTACTAATTAGTAATTACATTGGCTAATTGATTGAAATTTTGAAATGGCTCACTTGATAAAAATATAGACCCTAGCATTTTCCATCTGTGAAGAAAAGTGGGCGGGGGAGGGGAGTCACAAAAATTTAGACCCTGAGCTAATATGCTACATTCCTGTTACGAGGTGATTTTTTTAGGTCTATGCCTCCTGTAGCAGGTTATCAATAATCTCACCATAAAACTCAAAATTCTGTACGAAAAATGCAAAATTGCTTCCACTCGACCGATACATAAGTAATGCGAGTATTTTTTATACTCAAGCGAGCTTGAACCAGGAGTTGATTATTTTTTCTTTAAACGCTGGGGCTATATTATTGATAAAAATATTGCTCAACTCGAATGTACGTACATGAGAAAATGTTGATAAAATCAAAATTCTAGTTACTTTCGTTCGGAGTAAAATGTTTGCAAAATTTGCATAATGCGTGAGAAATTTATACATTTCGAGAGTAGTTTTGCTAGCGAAGGTGGAGCTATGCATGGTTGCGGTGAAGTCCGCCGTACCATACCAGATTTCGAATGTACCTACAAGAACGATAAAAAAAATTGAACATTTTTTCTAGAGCTGTAAGAATTAAGTAGTATAGAACTACAGCAGAAGGCGGATTAGTTGTAGAAAGTTTTTCTTCTCGTTTCGCGTTTTTCGTTCTCTCTTCGTCGCCGTCGGTCGAGTTATTTAAATGTTAACGAGATTATCGCGAGATTTTCATCTTGAATCAATTTCCTTCTCGAGCGAGGCGTTGAAATTGAACAAGGTGTACGGGGTGCTGCAGACTGTACTGAGAGACGTTAGAGGAGGGAGGAGGGGGAGGGGAGGGGAGGATACGACAACGATGCGAATTTAACGTAGACGTACACGATGAAACGAAAAACATTTTCAAGATTAAAAAAAAAGCAATGTCATTGTCTTTAACGGACAGTTATTATTAACTACGACCCGAAAGCTTACGGTTTTAAAACTACGTGACTGCAATGTTGACCAGAAGCTGCAAGCTGTAAGCTCCCAGAAGGCATGGTGCCGCTTCGATAAACTGAAAGATGAGGGATAAGGTAGATACATACGTGGGATGTAGAAATGACAGGAGTGGGGTTGAAAATACAGTACAATCGAGTTATTAATTAAAAGAGACGTTCGTTGCGTTACGTTGCGTTGCTTGGTGCAGTATTCTACTCGTAACAAACGTCTATGGCTGCGTTTTAGCGTCATATACCTAACGTAGGTTGTACGTATGTATGTATGTAGTGTGTGCGACGTATTTGTAACTCGTTCGCTGTCTGTGTCTTCTTCTATACGAGAGTCGTACTATACGTTAACGCGACGCAAAAGTTTGAATTTTCACGATGGTATATAAATGTGCAGAGTGCAGACGAAGGGAAGAGAAGCGAACAAATATTCGTCGAGCTTTATTAAATTTTATCTTATCAACTGTTGTATTATAAGGGTTTTGTACGTATCGAATGGGTTACGTAAGTACTCGCCCTGTGAGATTGTTTGTTATTAATAGCGCACCAGACGTAATATTAGTTTCAAGTGTTCATGAAAAGCCGAAAATTTGAAACGTGTAACTGGTTCAAATATTGAGTATTTCGTTTTTCAAAGGTCTTTGAACTTTCTACCATGTTTTCATCTCTGAAGTAGAAAATGCTCACGTTTTGTCGTTTACCTATAGTTAATTGGGTAAATATGTGGTGTGTAGATGTACCTGAAATACAGTGAAATATACATTTTTTTGAGGGGTTATTGAGAAGAACATGAAGCTGCCAAATACACGTAAATGGACATCTATCTAGACGAGACGTTAAATCTCAGCTCCCCAGGTAAATTAAGGTGGATTGCAAAGCTTTACTAATTGAAGTTTTGAGGTGAAAACAATTTAAGAACCGGTTTTATGAAGTCCTAAATAGTCTAGGGAAATGAATTTTGTACATGTTATACTCGTACACTAAGGTGGGTCGATTTTTGAAAATTTTTAAAAATTGACCACGGTAACGCTCAATAGTTCTCAAATGACCTCAAACTAACGTGATAAAAATTTAATCCCTCAAAGTTCAAATTTAGCTTTCCCAGTGAAAGCTCAAAGCTAGAAAAAAAAGCATCGCTAATCGATGCTTTTTCAGTCGGATTTTCGTGACATATTACAATCATGTAAATTAAAGCAAGGAAGTGTTCAAAAGGGCTACAAGGTCAAAACTCCTAAAAAGGCACATCTATAGTCTTTACTGACTGTGCATACCTAATTTCAACTTCCTGGCCCAATTTGGAGAGGAGTTATGCGAGAAACAAACATTAGAAATTAGAAAAAACGACTAAAAAACCACAAATTTAGGAATTGTTGTGAGAGGGTGCAATGGAACTGAAAAGTCGAGACCGCCAAAAGGCACATTTAGGGCTTCTACTGAATCCACATACCTAATTTCAAATTTCTAGCCCAATTTGGGATGGGGGAGGGGGGGGGTTATGCGAGGAACAAACTGCAAAAATTTGAAAACCTGACCAAAAAACCACATATTTGGTGCTGCGAGGGGTTGCATGGGCCTAAAAAGTCGAGACCCTTAAAAGGCACATCTAAGGCTCTTACTGAATGCACGTACCAAATTTCAACTTCGTAGCTCATTTTGGTGAGGAGATAGCGGAGGAACAGCCTTTTTTCGAGGTCAAAAAGAGAAAAAAACCCTCATTTCTCCCCTCCTAATTAACCGAGGAGGATGATTTTTGAATATGTTGTACAACTTTGGATTTTGTATCGATTGATTTAAAAAGAATCAAATTGTGTGTTTTTGGCTCCTCAGTACCCCCTCCTACGAAATGGGGCAAAACTGAATTCTGACCCAAGGTCATCCCCACTCATATATATCTAATACACCTGGATGATTGACTGAATTGGGGCGATTTTAGTTGGTATAGAGCAGAGTAAATGGTTTTAATGTTCGAAAAAATGAAATAAAAAATAAATATCTGACATGACCAAAAATTGTCTTAATGTTCTTCTAAGACCCCAGAACGGATTTTGTTGGTATGCCCCCCTCCCAACTGCTGTTGTTTGATAGACTGTAATAGCCTGGTTTTCATTGGCAATATGACATAGAAAACCAAGCTAAAAAATATCAAAAATTCTTGAAAATTATAAAAAAATTTTTATTAAAAATGGGTTTAATACTGCAGCTATTTTCACCCAAAGTAATCCACAATGATAATTTTTAGTAAGATTAGAAAAACAACGTTTTTCAAACACTCTGCAATAATTTGAGAATAATTCGATTTTGATAAAATTTCGATTGAAATAGGTGCAGTACAGTCTTCTTAATGCATTGAAATTATCGAAAGGGTTTTTTCACTTGTGCTGATTTTATACTGGAGAATAAGAGAGCAAGGGAAGAAACGTATTTTGCGAACCACTGGAAAAAGGAAAGGAGTAGAAAAATCGCTGAAAAGTGGGTTAGATGAGTTAAAAATAACTGTATTAGGCTATTTTAATAAACATTTTTTCAAAATCCAAGTTCTCTCGAATTATTTTAAAATATTTCAAAAAGTGGAAAAAACATTTTTCTAGTCTGTCTCCCTTAAAAAGTGGATGGAGATGTAAAATTTTCATTGTCGACTTATTATTTGGGTAAAAATTACTGTATTAAACTCATTTTGATGAAATATTTTGAAATATATTTTGTTACGTTTTTGAAATTTTTTGGTATTTTATTGTAGCCTTGAGCTTTCACTTGGAAGGGTTAATTTGAACTTTGAGGATTAAAATTTTCTACCAAAATCGGTCGAATTCAGAAAATGAGTTTCGATTGTCGATGAATTTGATATTCCAGAGTGGGTATAAACTCTGCTGAAAATTCACTCATGTCTAAATTCAGGGGAGGGAGTGTTAAGGGGCTGAAATCTCAAAAATTATTTCTTCTTGAGCCAATCGATGGGCAATCCAAAGTTGTATAACATATCCCAAAATCATCCTCGTAGGTCAATTAGTACAGCAGATATGAGGGTTCCTCCCTTTGACCTTGGAAAAATACTGTTCCTCTCCTACGTTTCCTAGGAATTGAAAGAGGAGGTTAAAATTTGGTATGTAGATTTAGCAGCGGCCATACATATGTCTTTTGGGGGTTTCAACTGTTTAGCTCCATTGCGTCCCCTTACAGTCCGGAAATGTGTTTTTTTGACGTTTTCTTATGATTTGAGTTCGTTCTTCGCATAACACTCGTCCAAATTAGACTAGGAATTTGAAATTTTGTCGGTACATTTAGTAAAAGTCCTAGCTGTTTTTTTTTTTTTTTGGTGTCTCGGCGTTTTAGTCTTATTGCACCCCCCCCCCTGCACATACCACTGATTAGGATACGCGATACTTTTTTTTTTCAACTTATCTTTTTCTTACCTTACTGGGAGACTATTTCAGCGAAATGGTGCACTTTATTTCATGCTACGAGGCATGAAAATATGTACGAAGATGTTGGGCAAATAGCTGGAAAGTTGATCGGTTTGAATTTTTAACCTGTACATGTTACTTAATTTGAGCGAATTGTTACTATGTTTCGGCTATTTTTCAATTTTTCATCTCTCGTTGAATTTATATTGTAAGCATATTCTTTTCCACTTATGGAAGAATAATTTATTATTCAACTCAATATTCGTGTCTAGCAATGAGCACCAGTTATTCTCCCCCCCTCCCTCTGCTCTTCACCGCTGTTAAATAGCGATTCAAGTCTACGATATTGAAACAAACACGAAGAGAAGAGAAGTTCAGTTCGCAGTTTTCTCCATAATATTGAACTAAACGTATAAAGATTCGCCACCTTTCCATCGGTCCAACTTACGTCAATTTGTTCTTGTAAGAATCGAGTAGACGGTGACGGGGCGGAGGCGGATCGTGAGTCCGTTTTCCAAAATCTCGAATAATGTCGAGCAGTAGAAAAATGAGAGGGGGGAGAGAAAAGGTGGAAAAAAGAAGAGTAATACCTAGCTGACGTTGACAAATCTAAAGGGACAGTATAGCCAATATAATCGAAATAAAGATTCGAAGCACGATTGGACAAACGAGTGTAGCAATGTAGCGAACGATCCATCACCGGAGTGACGTCGAGTTTTGTATGTGTTCGCGAAAAGCGAAAAGTATGCGACGCTAAATCGGGGGTACTTTGTTTTGGACGGTCATATCGTGTCAAAAGTTTAATTCGTTCGTCGATGGTGGTGGTGGTGGTGGTGGTGCTGCTTAGGCTGTAACTCGTATACACGGCGTAGTATAGTAATCGTAAACACGCGGTGTGTTTTATTTTTAAACCTTCTAAATTGACTTTTCTACGGTGCCTGTCTCGTACCCCCCCCCCCCCCTGGTCCACCTTCCTAAATGCGATATTTGTATCTATTACGGGGTATTAGTGTATTAAAACTTTTTTGTTATACCGAAATAAAGTGCTGTCAAGGCAGGGAATATGGAGAAGTGAATTTTTGCAAATGACTCGTTAATACGTTGCGATTGCAGCTTCGTTCGGTCTAGGTACTTAATCAATTATGTTGTATGTATTTTGGTCGTTTGTTTACTTCGATAGTTTTTAGGGGGTAGATTATACGGAAAATGTCATCGTTTCGGCGTATGCGTGTGAGCAGCATGTTGATATTATGAATAATATATTGGTACCGAGCAGAAAGAAACCGAGTGAGAGAATTATTGCATAGATATTTGCTACGATGCGATGGCTTACAGATTCCACGAGAGAGAAAAAAGGGGAAATCGTATAGCAACAACTACGCTGTATCCATACACACATTATGATACCGAAAGTACCTACCTATAGTGGATATATTGTACCTACCTACGTAAGCTGTGTGACATGGCCAACCGTGGTTTTAATCCTTTCAACCGTCCACTTTGGCTTCGTGTAGATACATTATCGAAGTCGTATACGTACGTAGGTACCTAACCTACGTACGTATACGTAGTGGACATAAATCTAGCGTTCGTTTGTTGCCGAAAAACCACCGAAAACTGCGACATCGCCCCGGTATAGCAGAATATAAGAGACGACGTTATAAAACCGCATGCATTCGATAACAATATACGTTAGTTTTAACGTACCCTATACAATACACTTACGTCTACGTATGGTAGATATACATATTGTATATAGCCTATGCGATGTTTTTCCTACTCTATCCACAATGTGGAATTAGGTTTCTTATCAAACTTGGCTGGGGTTTTTACTGTTTTATACCATACGGTAGGATTACATCTCGGTGGCAGTTTCCAGATACAAGCACAACGAGACACCATATATCTATGCGTAGAATTAAGAAAGTTCCTTGAATTCGTGTTCTGTGAGATGGGCTTGTATGATGATTTTTTTGCATATATTTTCGACTATTTTTTATTAGAATTGAATTACGTTTTGGCAGGGGGTCCAATGAATGTGCTTTTAATTTTATGACATCGTGAACTTATGTGAAATGTAGATTTTTGAATGTTTCTGGAGATGAGCTGTAAGATTTCGATTTTTTTTTTCAATCGTCTTTTTAAAAGCATACCATTTCTAATGTGTACTTTTTCATTCTTCTATAATTTTATCCTCACTATATCGGCCCAAAGAATGGTCTGAAATTTGTTGAACATCAGATTTCATGTGATACCGCAATATTTCCGTGTCTTATTTTGTGAATATTTCAAACTGATTACTATGTTATCGCCTGCTTTTATACACTGCCACAGACATTATGGAGTTAGGTGGTAATGTCATTAGCATAGATGTGTAGTACGAGTGGAGGCGAATTCAACTAAGATAGTTTGACTCCCCCCCCCCCTTTTCTTCATAGGTACCCCGGTGCAGGCATCTAAAAATTTAACAGATGAGTAGTGTAAGCATTTTGATCTCATTACCAATCCTAGGAGGGCCCAGCTTGTAGACAAAAATTTCTCCTACAAACTTTGTCTTGTACACATTTTGCCTATCTTCACTATTTAAGGGGCAGGGTACTTTCGAATTTTATCATCATTATCAGTAGGTCTCAGTCGCTTACTATCGTACTTTTACCACAGTGCTCATTCGCGCTTTGATGGTGTCAGACCACCTGGTCGGAGATGTTTGTCTCACCCTTTTACCAAGGACCTCACCAAAGAGATTGCCTTTTTCGAGATTTCTGACTGCTCTCCTGATCACAAGGCCAAAATACCCTAGAATGTGTTTCCCATATAATACACTTAGCCTGACAGGCTCCTGTATTTCGTTAACGATTGAAATGTTGGTTTGTCACGCTGTCCAGAGTATCCTGAGCATCCTTCGCCAAACACACATCTTGAAGGCATCGATTCTTCTTTTATCATCCGCTTTCAACGTCCATGTTTCTGCGGCATATAGGAAAACAGAAAACCAGTTGTCTTTCTGGACATCTTGTTATTACATGTGAAATTATGAAGTCTAGTCATGGCTTCTGTCGACGAACCTCCATCTGCTTTAATGACGGAGTCTAACTATACAAAAATGTTGACCTTTTCGTATTCGCTCAAGGCTGTAAGAATTGGAAAATACTTGGCCCGATCCATCACCTTGACTTTCGCTTTTTATGTATTAATACGAAGTCCGAGTTTTTCGCTGCTCATCTTCACCAGGTTGACGAGCTCCGCCATTTCCTCTTCATCCGAAGCAATCAAGGTGGTAGTATCATCTGCATATCGCAGATTAGAGATTCTTCTTCCTCCAATGGAAGTACCACCAGTCCAATGTTCTAGAGCCTTGCGAATTATGTGCTCACCATAGGCGTTGAATAACTGCGAGGATAATGTGCATCCTTAACGTACTCCCTGTTCCGCTTGAAAAGCCTCGGATTCTTCACCATCAATTGTCACCAACATAGAATTGAACTCATGTAAGGACTCCATTAAATGTGCTGTATGAGCAGAGACTCCCATCTCTCTTAAAACTTTGTACAACTTCTTCCAATTCACGCTGTCAAAAATTTTAGCGTAATCTGTGAAACACATCACTACAGGTATGTTGAACTCCCTGCACTGTTCGATCATTCGCCGGACGTTCATTATCTGTTCCCTTGTGCCTCTTTCTGGCATGAAGCCAGCTTGTTTAGGTGGAATTTGCCTGTGTAGATACGCCTTGATCCGGTTGTTTAGGATTTGTAACATGACTTCGCAGATGAGCCCCATCAAAAAATCAAGATGGGTTAAAAATGCTGCAATAATTGCTAGTACAGGGTTCATCATTCAAAACGACGATTTGGACAAATTTTTTATTCTCAGAATTTTACATTGGACCAGGAGGGGGGGGGTAATTGGGGCAATTCTCGTTCTGTTTGATCTTCGTGAAATGCTATAAATTATGGTATGGGAGTGGGAGGAGGAGGAGGAGGAGGAGGAGGGTCCATAAAGTTGAAAAGTTGACACCACCAAAAGGCACATTTAGAACCCGTACTAAATCTACATACCAAATTTCAGCATCTTAGCCAAATTGGGGGGGGATATACGAGGAACAAACTCAAAGAATATGAAAAAACTGTATTTTTGGCTCTGTAAAGAAGTGCAATGAGGCTGAAAAGTCGAGATGTCCAAAAGTCTCAACCAGAACCTCTACTTAATGTACGCCCCAAATTTCAAGTTCTTAGCTCAAGCTGGGAAGATAGGGGAAGAACTCCCCTCTATGATTTGTTCGATGATGCGTCAGCGAAATTTTGAGCAAGGATATCAGCGATATCTTTGATGGATGTTAAAGTTGAATCATTGTGTTTTATAAAAGGAATGGTGGGGGGGGGGTTGTAAGTGCCTTTTAATAAGCGAATATTTTGCCACACTTTTTTTTACCGATAATCCTTCAGTAATTGATAGAATAAATTTCTTCCAACTTTCTCTTTGTTTGGTTCGGTTTAAATGTCTAGCAAAAGCCATCTTCTTTTTGAATTCAATGAGGTTTTTTAGGGTGGGCGATTTCTTGAACTTTCTTAGAGCATTCTTCCTTTCTTTTATCGCAATTTTCAATTCTTCACACCACCAGGGTACAACTTTTTTTTTGGAATTTTTGAGGACGATTTAGGGATACTTAATTCGGCAGCTTTTATGTTTGATTCAGAGAAAGACTTGACAAGAAGATCTACGTTATCCTGAGAGAGGTCGATTTGTTGCATCGAATTTCTATAGAGAGACCAGTTTGCTTTGTTTATTACCCATTTTGGGTGTTTTTCGAGAGTTGGTTTTGGAGTTTGGGTATAAACTGATATACTTATTGGAAAATGATCGCTAAAATAAAGGTCGTCATGGGGCTTCCATTCCACTAAATGGGGAGGTCTATTGCAGATGTTGATCCATTTGATAGGTTAAAATGAGTATGAGATCCATTGTTTGAAAGGAAGGAACTATCATTGGTTAAAAATTTGTCGATCTTAAATACCATTGATGTTTTTGATCGATCACACGATTATCTCACAAATCAGCTGCAAAGACAAAAACATCAACCGCTGGCAAGTAATCAATTATTGACGACGAATTACCTTACCTAATTGGATAAGTTAAGCACAAATTTTTTCCCCAATTTTGTAGTTGACGTAAGCTCTGTACCAAAGTGCTCTACATTCTTTTGGTCGAGAAATTCTCACACTAAAGGCATCACTGTGTTTTTACAATATGCCATTTTTAAAGCCTCTCGAAAAGTGAAAGCTCGTTCGAAAAATAAGAAAAATAATAAGGAAATAATATCTCGGATGTATACGAGTGAAATATGCCTGTACTGCTAACTTATAACATGGTACATGGTGGGTATGTGGCATTTTGAAAGAAAATTCGTCAACATTGTGTACAATAACACTTATCAACCGTCACCGCGGGTACATGTCGTCTAGGCATGGTATACAGTTGAAGTTGGAAGTTGAAACTACACCATCAACGTGTTTCGTCTTCTGTGTACAAAAACGCGAAACATTGCCGATGATGCTGAGCTCTTTTATACATACAATGGCACTAAGAAAAGTTAATTTCCGCCACAGCAATGCGAACGATAAAAATACGAAGCGAAATGTGTAGCGCTGCGCTGATGGAAATTTAATAATCATCGTTCAGGGTATAATACTAAACTACACAGTTGGTGCACCTTATTCTACATACCCGTAGCATGTAAGCAGTAAGTACTAAGCACATTCGAGAACGTAGTTGTATAAGGTGTGTTTTTTTTTCTACGCGTATACTTTTACACTGCACTAGAATAAAACCGTATTGAAAGTTCTATAAAAAATCTTGGGTAATGGGTAAACGATCATACACGTGTTTTCTGTTTATGCGACTTGTTTCCTGTGTGTTTCGGTTATTCGTTTACGTAGAGTAAAGCCCTTGGTTCACTGGTCGGTGTATATTTTCGTTCAATTTTCAACTCGAACGGTATTTCGAGCTGTACACGCGTAAACGTATTCCATAAATAGCAACCAACAGCACTACCAGCTGGCCCAACTGTTCTAGTCGTAAAGTCTAATAATTTCTCTAATGGTCCAGACTCCTTTAATGTCTGACTAAGGTGATGATGAAGGGATTTTTTTCTTACTTATTTCCTTTTAAGAGTTATATTGTAGGGTGGCCACGCGACCAATTTCTACCGTGCAAATAAATTGTACTTCAAGGAAATTATCCACATGAAGTTGTAACAACCTTCTTCCTCTATGGATGGGAGGGGGGTGTATAAGGAGAAAGTAACTTTTTACACTCGAATGATGGGTATTCGTTAGCTTGTGGTATACATCGAACTAATGCCTATATATATCATTGTAAGAAAAAAAATACAGAAAGAATATTTCACCTTATTTTAAAGTAAATAAAATCTCAGGGCTTATTCCACGAGACAGCGACCCAAAAAGTAACTCGGATCTTTTGATTTCGCTCAATTTTTTTTTACGAGTTTCTCTTGCTAGTCTAGTGAAGGAATCATCGACATTTTGACCTTCACCCATCAACAAACGACTGAAAATTTTAGAAACCAATGAAATTTTTAAAGTGTCCAGAACATAATGAAAATTGATAAAAATATAGAAATTTTAGTAACATTTTGAAACGATTCTGCTAAAAACCTTAATCTTTTTTCTTGCAAAAACTACAAAATTGAAGCTTAAACTTCGAGAAATGCAACTTTTTTCCATTAAAAATCCGATATTTTCATTTCGCAGCGAAAT
Organism: Ferrisia virgata; assembly: GCA_900060175.1. Lineage (NCBI taxonomy): Eukaryota > Metazoa > Arthropoda > Insecta > Hemiptera > Pseudococcidae > Ferrisia > Ferrisia virgata. The sequence goes on along the minus strand of FIZR01020922.1, from coordinate 1,542 downwards.
CTACGCTTCCAACCACCTCCTCTCCTCCTTCCTCACAAAAAAAAACATTTTTAAACAGTTCAAATGTAAATCTTTATTCCATTTTTTTTTTTTGTTTACCAATTCACGATTTTAGGGGCTTGACGTCTCAGCAACACTCCCCCCCCCCACCTCAGTACCGAATCACCAAACTTCGCTTATGGTTATGTTTTATTCATTTGACTTTTGTATCGGATATAATTTTTTGGAATTTGAATACTCCTCCCCCCTCACTTTGGATGTTTCTATACATTTTTTGTACCAGTGCTCAGAAAAAATTTCGGATACTAAATGAGAAAATTTCAAGTTGCCGCCTCTGTTGGGAGGCGCAGAGGGTTCACAACTGCGGTAAAAATTTAAAAAAAATACAAAAAGTGAAGTGACATTTCGATCTCTACAAATTTGAGAACGCTGAGTTCGATTATCGGCTTATTTTTTTGATCCGACTACTTTAAACAAAATTAAAAAAATTTATAATATGAATTGACATATCGATTGTTACTAATTTGAGGTTGCTGAGTTACACAATTACTTTCTTAGATCTGCCTCCTGAGTAACCCCTCCCCCTCCTCTAGCCACCATAAAAATGTAAAAATATTCAAGAATGATTAAAACAGGATGTGGCATATCAATTTCTCTTCACTGCGCCCATATTTTTCAAATTCGAAGGTTAGTTTGAGAGACGAATTGAATTTTTAAATGACCAACAGAGTTGAGAACAATTAAAATAATTTTCTTCAGAAAAATTCATCGATGTGCTCATAAAATCTTTACAGAATTTTTTCACAATAACAAAACTCCTTAAAACAGGTCTGAAAAATGAGTTCATAACTTGTATTGGCAAAATGGGGGGGGGGGGGGGGGGGGAGATAGAGGTTGACGACCAAAAATTTTCGGAAAATTTTGAATTACTACGCTTTACTGAGGTACATTTGTCCTCACCCTTCCAAGCATATTCAAAAATCAATTTCCGAAATCAATTACAGAGGGAGATATTGGGGTTCCCCTTTTTTTACCCTGAAAAAGGGCTGCTCCTCCCCTATCGCCCCACCAAATTGAGCTACGAAGTTGAAATTTGATATGTACATTTAGTTGGAACCCAAAATATGCGTTCTGAGGGTTCCCACTTTTTAACTCCATTGCACCCTCTCACAGCCCCAAAGAACTGTTTTTTTGGTGGGGTTTTCTTATTTTTAGAGTTTTTTGAGTTTGTTCCTCGCACAACTCCCCTCCAAATTGGGCTGGGAAGTTTAAATTAGGTGTATCTTGTCTGTAGGAACGTTTGATGTGCCTTTTGGGGGTTTCGACTTTTTAGCCCCATTGATTTTTTCTTACCTGCAGTGCTGATCAATGCTTATTTTTAATTCTCGCGATTGTAACATGTCAGGAAAATCAGGCTGAATAAGCATCGCTCGCGACGCTGTTTTTTATTTTAGTACTGTAACAGAATTATAAACACAATACTTCACGAACAAATTCTTTTATTCATTTCACTTAACTTTTAGAATTGTATAATTTACTAAA
>FIZR01020921.1:0-18831 GCA_900060175.1 Ferrisia virgata | reverse complement strand
GGGGGGGGGGGGGGAGAATTATGCGAGAAACAAATTCAAAACAATAAGAAAAAACGACCAAAAAACCACATATTTGGGGCTGTGAAGGGGTGAAATTGGATTGAAAAGTCGAGATTCCCAAAAGGCACATCTAGGGCCCCCAATAAATATACATACCCAATTTCAAGTTCCTAGCTCAAGTTGGAGGGGAATTATGTGAAGAACAAACTCACAAAATGAGAGAAGGCTATTACAAAACCACTTTTTTGGGACTCTGAGGGGGTGCAATGGAGCTAAAACGTCGAGATCCCCAAAAAGAACATTAAAGTTCTAACTTACTGTACATACCAAATTTCAACTACGTAGCTGAATTTGATGGGGAGGGGAGGGGGGGTATCGGCCCTTGTTTGAGGTCAAAAAGGAAGAAAACCCTACATCTCCCCTCCTAATTGACTTGGGAGGTTGATTTTTGGATATGGTATCAAACTCTTCATTCTCTATCATTTGACTTAAAAAGGGACAATTTTGGCGCTTGTGAACCTTCAGCACCCCCTCCCCCAAATTGGAGTATAACTGAATTTTGACTAAAGTTCATCCCCACTCATATAAATCTAATCCACCGCTAAACAGATCCGATTGACCGAATTGTAGCGATTTTGGTCGATATCAAGCGAAGTAAATGATTTTAATGTTCGCCAAAAAAAATAATAAAAACAAATATCTGACATGGCTAAAAATTGTTCAAGGGTCTTTTAGGACCCCAAAACAGATTTTTTTGATATTCCCTCCCCCCTCTCATCCGTCATTGGTCGACAGACTGTAATAGTCTGGTTTTGATTGACAATACGAAATAGAAAATCAGGCTAAAAATGAATTAAAAACAGGGTTTCCAGTAATCTACCTACTCCCACATTTAATAGTGAAACCAACTTATCGAGCATTCAATACTTGGTTTCTTGAATAATGCCTAAATCAAGCAACTGGTTCATGTACAAATTTTAAAATAACACAAAAGACGAGGAAACTCCCTGCAAAAAGTTTTCTTAGGTAGAAGGTATCTTTACTTATATTGTCCCTAAGTAAAAATAATGGTGAATTTTTTTCTCCTTTAAAATCGTTGGCTCGTAAAGTTTACTTTCGACTTTGATTTTCAACATACATTCGATAACTTGTTCTCGTTAGAATCGAAGGAAGAGTTTTTCATCGTTCGAGTTATTTTTTTGATAAACACACATTTCAAACATCGAAGGTCTCTCGTTTGAAATCATTTATTAGCGTTGATTTGTTGTCAATAGAGCAAAAAAAAAAAATACAAATATTGAAACTGCCCTATTTAGATACCATTCGAGCAGAAATTTAACGAGCAATTTTTTTCAAAAGAAATTTTTTCAATTTAAATTCAAAGCCTTTTATCAACATTGCCTGCGTTGTTTTTTTTTTTTTCTTTTTTCTTCTTTCTTTTTTTTACATATCACGAGTAGATATATACGCATAATTTTTTCAACACGCATAATATGTACGATATGGTCGTCGTACATATAAAGGAGCTATTTAAGTTAATCACGCGATTGAACAGAGTAGCAAACAACGCAACGAACGCATCGATGACATCATCGGAAGCAATGATATTCTGAAGAAGGATTACTACCATCGTTTCGAGCTACACAGCTAACGTAAGAAAGGCTAAGTAGGTAGTAGGATTGATCCTATATCTCACCAGCAACGTTGATAGGTAATATAGGTATATTATACGTAGATATCGATAATAATCTCTTATTTTCCAACGAATTGACATTTATATCGATAAATATGCTCGTATCAGCATCGCTAGCGGCTACCAACAAAGATAATGACTGTTTTTGCAGACGGATTTGCAAACGGATGCGAATTTTTTCTACGAAAATTTCTTTCCCTCTCTCCGCCAGCGTGTTACATCAACGTTCTTTTCACTTCTTGAGTATAAAACTCAAGATAAGGTTTATCGAACCGACCACGACCACGACCGAGGCGACGGTTCGATCAACCGCGTGCGATATACAAACACATACATACGATTCGCCTTCATTGGTAATACGTATTAAAATTCTTCAACTGCTAAAAACCAGGGTTCCTTAAAAGAGCCTCTCTTTAAAAATCGCCTTGCCAGTTGCCACCCTTCGAATGCTTACGTATAGGGCATTCCCTTTACTCTTACATAGTTTTTATTGTCGAAACCATTTGAATCGGGGGCTGGGTCGCGCAGCGCGGACAAATGTGATTATTAAAAAAATAAGTACGCTTATTTACGTTGCTTGGTTATATTGCACAATCGTCTCGTCTTGCCTCTTACTTCTGCACCCTGCGTATATACTTATGGCAGGCTTCGCGAATAAACTCGTTCCTTCTAAGCATGGCAATCTTTTAAATTTAAAGCCTTTCTCTCTTCATCGCCCTTTTCACTTTGGTCGTTCGCTCAAAATACCAGTTTATTTACTTAAATAAAATAAAAATACGATTTTTTTTTTTTTTACACCCGAAGATGAGGCTAATTAATCGTAAATATTTTCCACCCTGTTTTTTTTTCTCTCTGTATTTAGCATCAATCGAAATGTTGTACAAGCTGCTGCGAAATATTCCAGCGGAATTTAATTACCTACGAACTTTACGAGTAGGAAAAAATAATCACGAAATGTGCACACTCGAGTAAATTTTCTACAGCTTTTTACGATAATGTATTCAATTTAAATTTACTAGGCTAATACGTGATAAGCAACCTGAACTCAATTTTCATATACCAAATAAAAACTATGTATACGTACTCGTATTATATTTACCAGAAAAAAAAAAAAAGAAAAAATTACTACCCGGATGGATTATTAATTGTAAAATAAACGTACTACAACACGTTAATTTTTATACCTCGCTACAACTTTACACCAAAGTAAAACACGTTAATGTATACTCGAGAGAATGTTTATAGCTTCGTATACAATTAGGGTATTTTTCTTTTTTTTCTTTTTTTTTTTTTCACTTTCTTTTTAGTAGGTAGCTTAGGTACTCTTCTACAAGCTTCCGTTAAGCTGCAAGTCGATGTTTTTACATCGTTCTTATATACGTCGTGAAAAGCAACGATTGGAATAGAGTATATAAAACATGTACGATAAAAAAATAAAGGGGTTTGCTTATTTTAGTATACTTGTATAGGTACGTAGACGTATAATGTAGGTAACCGAATTAAATATTCGCCTTTTTTCGTACAGAAATACATACCTATTCAATCCTATCCTATCTTTGAAATACCAATAATCCAACGTATACTAGTTATTTGCAAAGTATTACAAATGAAATCCTCGTTATCCTATTCCCTGTACCGGGTGTTCCGCATTAAACACGCTACCCTTATACCAGTGATTGGCCAACTCATGAGACTTACATGCAGGCCCGGATTAAGAATATGTTAAGCCACGGACTGATAGCAGCTTCGAGGGTACCTGCTTTCCTTTCACACCCTCCCCCCTCCCACCACACAATTTTTCATTTATTTGGTAAGCGCATGAAGAAATTCAAAACGTTGGTATAAAAATGAACTTATTCGAACATTTTTCAAAACAAATTGTGAAACAAACACGAACACCACACGAACATTTTCTGAAAGGGAGAAGAAGAGTTATACAAAATATCAATTATCAACTCGTGAGTTGTTTTTCCTCCTCTTGAACAATGATGATTCACAGCAGTAAGATTATGGCTGCCTGAGCGAAGTGAGAGCGAAAATTATTGGAGAAAAAAAAACTTATTTTTATTGATCGAAAAATTTGGTCAATTTATACATCTTCTAGGAAGTTTAGCCTCCGCCCCCCCCCCAAACACTATTGAGGCTCGAGCGAAATTTTGCATTCAAAAATATCTTCAATTTCGCACTGTTTGGTAGACCTAAGTTTAAAATCATTTTAAAGATAAAAATATCAATATTTAATTACAAATTCAAATTTAAACTTGGACTATAAAAATAATTGATTTAAAATACCTAAAGGGTCCCTAACAAGAAGACCTGCATTATAGCCTCCTCAGCTTTACTTTGATCCGGACTCGAATAATCGTAGGGGCTAAGGTATGCTATTTTCCATATTTATTTTCGTCCAGACCTGCCATTCATGTACTTTGAAAATTAATAGAAAAAATTAATAAAGATAAGAATTCGCTATTTGCCCTGAAACACAGTACCTAGATACATACTTTCGCGTAGGTGTGGTATAAAAACCAAGAGTTGGGGGTGAAGGGGATCGTAAAATATGACAAAATATATGCAAAAAAAAAAAATCAGTCTGATTTTCGTGAATTATTATGATTATGTGAATTTAAATCCTACTTCGTGCTAGGAGGGGGCGAAGGGAGAGAGGGTGCGGTGATCAATGGGGCTAAAAAGTTGACACAACAAAAGGCACATATAGGACCTATGCCAAATCTACTCATCAAATTTCAACTTCCTAGTCCAATGGGAAGGAGTGGGAGATACATGCGACGAACAAACTCAAAAAATATGAAAAACCAACAAAAATACTATTTTTTTTTAGGGTTGTGAAGAGGATGCAGGGAGGCTGAAAAGTCGAGACCTCCGAAACACACCTCTGGGACCCCTACAACATGTACAAGTCAAATTTCAACTTCCTAGCTCAATTTGTATACGATTATGCGAGGAAGGAACTCAAAACATGAGAAAATGCACCCCATAAATCATATTTTTGGGCTACAAGGGGGCGCAACGGATCTGACAAGTCGAAATCCCCAAAATGCACATCTACGGCTAATACTACCAAGTTTACGTACAAAATTTCAACTTCCTAGCTCAACTCGGAGGGAAGTTACAAGAGCAAGAAAGAGTCTTTTTTCAAAGTCAAAAAGGGGAAATTCCCTCATATTTCTCCTTCTAATTGACCTAGGAGGTTGATTTTTGGATACGTTATACGACTTTCGACAATCATTTTTGCAATTTTACCCCCACAGCACACCCTCTTCCAAATTCGGGCACAACTGAATTTTAATCCGAGGTCATCTACACTTCTGAATATCAAATCCGTCGCCAATCGTAGCCATGTTACTAAGTTTGATCGATTTTGGTCGGTATCGAGCTGAGAAAATGATTTTTCATTTCAGAGAAAAAAATAATTAAATTAAAAATAAACATATGACACCGCCAAAAATAGTTACAATGGTCTTCTAGGACCCGAAAACGGATATTGTTGATATCCCCCGCCCTCATCAACCTTAATTCGACAGACCGTAATAATATGGGTTTTATTGGCAATCTGACATAAAAAATCAGGCTAAAAAACAGTACTCAAAATTTATAATTTTTTTTCAGTTTTTTTCGGATAACTTTTAAAAAAGTTAGTATGAGCAGCTCGTTAAAAAAAATTTAAATGAACGGTAGAGCACTTCCAACTCAATGGTGGGAGTGGTAACCCTGGGGAATGAATTTATACGGAGAAAAAATATAACAATTAAAGAAACAAATATTTAGTTACTTTTGGACAAAAATAGAAAAAAAATTTCTAATTTTGAAGGTAACTGCGAGGGAGGTAAAACGATCGCGCCACAGGGCAAGGAATATGAGTGAGCGACTGTTATAAAAAAATCAAGAGTGGGGGTGAAGTAGTTTGCAATCTGCAGTGATAAACGTATAGGTACAAAATATAGTTATGAACTGTCAATTCTTTCATTTTTTTTTTTGAATAATTTCTGAAATAGTTATTATATGCTCCCTAGCAGTACATCCCCCACTCAATGACCCGCGCAGAAACCCCTAAAAGTTGCTTCCCAATGAAAAAAAAATGTGAAATTTCGAATTTTATCAATATTTCCCTTTAAAATCGATGATTTTCCATTTTCAACATTCAACATATTTTTTCTCTTTTCTGAAGCAATCTTCAGGGTTGCTGCTCACATCATTGAAAGGGGGAGGGGATGTAACGCAACTTAATTTTAAAAAAATTAGTGGCGAGGAAATTTTGAAAATAGAATATCTCAGCCCCTTCAATTTTTCGGGTATTCTAACCATTATACGTATAAGTTTCATGAGTTGACCTATCACTGATATAAGGGTAGCGAGGTTAATGCGGAGCACCCGGTACATGTAGTTTACTACGGTATACAGGTGAGCTAATAGTATATTTTATCATGTACGATGATTAGATATACCTACACGTACCTGCTCACTAATACATGTATTATAGGTACGTGTATTTGTATTATTCAAACTATAACACCAGAGGCTCCAATATCGAATGAAACAAAATTTAGCCGAGTAATCGCCCTTATTTTGTACGCGTAGCGTAGGATGAGATTTATACAGAGAACATTTTTCGCCGATACTTTGACATGTTTGATATTATACTATACGTGTAGGCGCTGCAAATCACAGCGTTAAATCAGGCATTTTTTTTTTTTTTCGCCTTCGCTTCGTGTTTTCATTTTAACAGATACACATCTGTAAGTAAGTAGTCGAAGTACAGCATGAAAGAGAGAGATGAAAAATATTTTGTATACACACGTTGTTGCTGCGAGTCTATGAGTCGAAGATCGAAGAAGATGCGATGGAGGTAAAATCAAGGACGAATATAAAGGCTATATAGGCTTTGTTCAGGGTTAAATTATTTTGTTTTTCGTATCTATAACGAATACCAAGCAGTAAATTGCCTATCGGCTGCGAATAAAATTTAACAATATTGGGTTTTCTTGTTGTTCTTCTTCTTTTTCTTTTTTTAACTCATTTCAAATTCCTTAATAAACGCCGCGCCAATAATTGTAAACATGGTTCGTTATTAATTTGCCTTAATGAAACGACAAACGAAATAATTGGAAATATCCAACGATACAAGAATCATATCGTTGAGAATGCTAAAATTAAGGCGTAGAAACGAATTCGAAACAATATCTCGTATACCGAATTTCTAAAGTAACGTTAAAAACAATGTAAGTATTTCGATGACAATCGAATTTAGCAGCATGGAACGTGTGCACAATGCACCCCGAACCAAAAGGGATAAATATATTTCCAAAGATACGAATCTATACCGAATCCATATGGAAATTAACAATAGATTGTAGAATGCGTGAAAGGGAGGAGGCTAAAATTTTTTTCAAATTGAAAAATTTTCGAGCCAGCAAATGGTAGAAAAAATTTCTTAAAAGTTTTCTCTCGATAAAAGTATGTATTATTGAACTTCGACTGAGTCAAAAAAAAAAAGAAGTATTTATGCCGTTTCGAAAATTTTCGAATAATTTTTTTTTACCATGTTTCGAATGTCAATACCTTTCCAAGTTGTATTAAAGTAGAATTTTTCAAACAAAATCTCAATATTTTTTTATACTAAAATTTCAACGAATTGGTAATACCTTTCTTTTGTTCAGATTGAAAAGTCGAATTTTTTCGTACAACTAGTCTCTCTCCTCAACCTTTTCTTCCTTCTAGTCCTTTTATTTTCCTGATAAAATTCCATGTTTTCAACGTTTAATACAAAATTTGAGTAGTGATGTTCAAAAAAAAAATCGACAAAAGCAAATCGTTGGAATTGTTTTCCTCCACGAGTCCAATCTATTAGACCATGATGAAGGGCAGTGACCTTCGAGAAATTCAAAGAGAATGGGATGACGAATAAAATGCTTTTCAGGGTCTATTTCGATCATTTTCAAGTGTATAATTGAGAAATTACCTGATTACTAATCACGCACACCACAATACATAGGTCGATACCAAGCGAAAATGCTCACACACAGAATTCATTTTCTCTCTGCAGACACAATAAGTATCAAAATAGTAGGGACAAATATATGATTAAATTAATTTTGCAATGAACCGCCTTTTTTCAAGGTCAAAAACAGGAATCTCCCCTTTTCCCGAAATCTTCCATCCTGATTGACGTAGGATGCTTATTTTTGAATGACATACATAACTTTTGATTACTCGTCATTGATTTTGAAACGAACAAAATCATGATTTTTACTTCTTTGAAACCCTTCCCTTAAATTTAGACATTACCGAATTTTCACTCGAAGTCATCCTCACTCGTATGCGTTTAATCCACAGTCAATCCAAGTCTACTGGTCGATTTTAAGCAGTTTTGATCCATATCGACCAAGTAAATGATTTTAGTCCACAGTAAGAAAAAAATGAGACATTCCAAAAAATGGTTTCTATAATTCTCTAGAACTCTGAAATAAATCCGATTCATACTACACCCTCCCCTTCCTCCTCTCTGCGTCTATTTCCAGTCCATAATAGCTTCGCTGTCTTTGTCAACATAGAGACCTTCCCTCTACCCTTCCAAAGAGCATTCACTGGGTACAGCTAATTGCCTACCTTTTCAATTTTTTATCAATTTTCAATCACATAGGTTCGTTTGGACGATCGTGAGACCAGTACAAGCGAGTAATTCATTTTTTGAGGCCAAAAGCTCAATATTTTCGCTGCTAATCATTAAATATGATTACTTTTTAATAAGGCGGCGGGGAGGGGGGAGAGAAGAAAAATCTACCGGTTGACGACGAAAAAACATGCGAAAAAATTTTGTATTTAAAAATTAATCCTGATTTTCCTTCAGCTATTTTGGCTTCAATTTTTCAGAACTTATATAAATGTAGAACAAAATTTCAAAAACAAAATTATAATTTTAAATTACGTGTGAATATTGATAATTGGAAGAAAAACGGATCTGGAAGGTTGGGGGGGGGAGTGCGTTGAAATGAAATCGGAGACCTGAAATTTTTATCACGTTTTTAATTTGGGACCACCCCATCATATATCTTTCAATTTCCCAACGATTGACGGAGAGCAATTATTTTTCTTCAATTTTCGTCACCAGCCCCCCCCCCGTCACTCTTTCAAAACTCAATTGAAACCAGAGGTTTTTCATGCTTTGAAAATTACAAAATAAATAATCACAAATAAACTTGCGATCTCTACCCTTTCCTCGACCATAACACCTATTAAAAAAATTTTTGAAGATGATACAACCATTGCAAAATTCTGAACATGTAAATTTTCTCTTCAACTCAAAACTGCGAATCCTAATAAAATTATCGAGACACCTCTATCTTAATGTACAAAGAATTGAAAAAAAAAAAATTCCATTTTTGCTTAAAATTAAATGGGAAACAACTGAAGAAATTAAAAGGTACGAATTTCTGCGCAAAATTTCAATCAAAGTAAATTAGAAAATTGTACGCTTAAAAAAAATAAATTCAAATAAATTTCGAAAAATTCTATTTTTTTTTCGACATTTCAAAAAATTTGCTATTCCCAATACACGATGATGAACTTCACAATACGCGTTTACCTCACATAATATGTTTCTCGGAAACCAAAAAAAATTCAGCGAATTTCAACGCAATAGCTCGGCCAACCTATCTTTAATTCATTTTTGAAAACAATCCTATTCATTACACCATGTTCATGTACAATACTCCTATAAATACGCATCTATTGAGACTAATGAAGGCGACCGGACCGGACCGAACCGAACCGAACCGGACCGCAGTGATGAAAAACTTTCTAACACAATTATAGACTTGAAAACTTCGCAGCTAGAAACCGATAAGCCAAGTAGCTAAGAGACTTTAAAGCTTTGTAAGCCCATCACACAAATCAAACAAGAAAGGTACCTATAAATCAGGTCTACACATTTTATAGTTCACGAAAAGGTAATCGTATTATAAAGGTTTTTTTCCCCTTTTACTATGTAAACGTGTACTGTGTACCTACTTTCAAAATACACTCGATAAAACTATATAAGGACACGATGCAATGTAGCTAAAAAAAATGATAATTTTTCGTTCGCATCGAGGGCAAAAAATACGCGGATAAATCATGCTCGGTGTTCGTAAATCATGCTCGGAAGTCGAAACAGAAAGGCACACGTGGGTGGAGGTACCAGTACCAGTACCCGGTACACACACACACACACACAAACAAACGCGTACAATTTAAAATGATAAGACGTCTCTTGAAAAACGCTTAGCATTTATTAAAAAATTAATTTTTCAAGACGTTTGAAAAAAAGAAGAAAATCAAACACGAAAGAGGAAAGATACATTTTCGTTATGTTTCTGACACATCGCATCATATTCTAGACTTCCTTATCGTATACGCCACATCGCATGTAAAATTAATTCACCATATTACCTATACAAGTACACAACATTGCATAAACGTACAAACTATAATACTACACTCGTACGAGAATATACCTACATTAGAGAGTATACTACAGGATAGGTACATGGTATGTGTATATAAGCTCGACTTCATCTAGAAAATTGTTGCTGTGCGGATGGTACACATATACACATTACACCAATAGGTAGCTAGATACTACGAGTACTTAGAGAAAGAGAGAGCGCGAGAAGAGCAAAGAGCAGGGAGAAAAAAAAAAGGGCGATTGTTTAGTTCACCGTATACTACTAGTCTTTCTACATAATTTCCTCGTGTTCATTTACACCAGCAGCGGGATATCGTAATAGAACAATACTCGAGGAGTATATAGTCGAAAAACACCGCATACAGAAAATTAACATCGTAAGTTTTCCAAAAATGAAAATTTTTCGCTACCACTTCACACACGAAAGCGACTCGTTGTGATAGGGCGAAAAAAAAAAAAAAAACAACCTCCTCGCCTGCTCCGAAAGCTGTGAAATTTTTTCACTACACCAGAAGAGGCTATTTTGTTGCGGAGAAAAAAGATTTTTTAAAACGATTCGACGTCGGGATGCTTCTAGTATGTATTTAATCCACATATACAGGGTGTCTCGATTTAGTTTAGAAAGCTGCAATACATATTATTTTTTCAAAAAATGTTATCGAAAATACTAGATAGGAAATAGAATGTAAAAGTTTAAAAATCGAAAATTTTTAAGTACTGCATTTAAGAATAATTTTTCCTCGCCTGCTTCATGATTGAATTTATGATCTAGATTATCTCGTCACTTTTCTACTGCAGACTGAAAAAAGAGATTGTTTTCGAAATTTTTACTTTTTAAAGTGGGCCAAAATGCTACCTTTACTGTAAAAACTTTTTGCGTAAATTTTTTCAGACCCTATCGTAATGAAATTTTTTCAACCGAACAATGTGGGAGCACAAATGATAAAATTTTCAAAACCACCGATTCCTAATTTCTTAGTTTTTTTGGTGGTGTGAAACTTCAAAAATTGAGTAAAGTTTTTGATATAGGTGGAAATTTATATCTTTTTGGCGAATCTAAAAAATCAATGCAAGATGCTAAAAAAATTTGTATTTTTGTTCTTTCTTCTGTGAAAATTACTGTAAACTTAAACAAAACTGTTACAGCCGAGAACAACATTTATATAAGTTAATTTATGGATTTCTAGTGCATTTTTGGCCTGATTTGCTGCCATTTTGTAATTGAAAACCAGGGTGTTACGGACCATCAACTAATCTTGGGTGCGGAGAGGAACTTACCACCACTAAAATTTGTTTTAAAATTGTAGACAGAATCATTGGCGGGGGGAAAGGTATGAGCGCCTCTCCTTCGGGAAAAAACTGCGAGTTATTCGGAAAAATCAAAAATTTGGTATTTGATAAATTTTAAAAAATATTGGAAAAGATTCATTAGAAAGCAAATTTTTGAGTTTTTTGTTTCATATTTTCTAAACTTTTGGACCTCGCTCCACTCGGACTATATTTTTCTCTGAATATTTTGAAAAAGATCCCATTAAATCTTTTCTTTCCTAAAAGGCAAAAGTGTTCACTGAACTCGAAAAATTAGTGAAAACCTTTCTTTTTCTTCATAAAACTTCGAGATGATGCTCGTTTTAATACAAATAAAACTCAAGTTTTTTAAAATTTGGCCATCGTTTCACCCGGGCATGCGAAGAAAAAATTTACCAACCCCCTACCCAAGAAAACATTTTCAGCTATTATATTTAGTTGATTTCAAATATGGGTGAAAAAATTTCTGAAAATTAAAGGTTTAATCGGAAAAATAAGTCAGTTTACCCCCCCCCCCACACATGGTTCGCTACGACCTAGCCTAAAAGACCACGAAGACTATTTTTGGTTTATTTTGGTTTCATTTTAATTATTCTAGGCCCCATACTCTCGCACAAGACTGAAATCATTTACTCATGAATGGAAGATAACTTTGATCAAAATTCTGAGAGGAGGGTGTGGTGTGGAGGGGCAAAAATGCTAAAAATTGTACGTTTCTAAGCCAATCGATAGGGAATCAAAAGTTGTAAAACAAATTCAAAAATCAGCTTCCCATGTTAATTAGATGCGAGATAAGAGAGTTTCGTTGAAAAAAGGCGATTACTCGCACCCCTCCCCCTTTACCGATTGAACTAGGAAGCAAAAATTAGACATTTCAGACGTACCTTTTGATGGTTTCGATTTTACCGTCGCATTGTATCGTTGTACAACGCCAAACAGCAGCTGTATGGTTGGGCCTAAGTTCAGTTTTTGCTGCTTTTCGAAATATTCCACGCGAATTCCCCTCTCCAAATTAAGGTAGAATATTGACATTTGATACACCAATTTTGTAAAAGTCGTAGATATGATTTTTGGAAGGATTTAGACTTTTTAGTCTAATTGTACCGTCTTAGAAATCAAAAAAAGTAATTTTTTTGGTAATTTATTTAATTTTTCTACTTTGTTTCAGCACACATTCTTTCCCAATTGAATCAGAGGATGGAAAATTGGCAAGTAGCTTTTTGTTGGGGCCCTAGATGTACCGCTTTCGCCACTGTCTAAAAAATTCATGTTTAGTAAGTTTTCGATGCAGAATATAATGAGCTGAAATTTATACAGTTTGAACAGAAACGTTCATTATTTTGGCTTTCGTTTCGCTCGAAAAATATCATCCCAATGTATCCTTCGTTTCCATTTTTTTAACTTGATTTTGTATCAGTTTTTAAAAAAATTTTCGGAGCCTCTAAACTAAGCACCTCTTCTTGAGACACGATTCTAACAAATTTTAATCCTAGCTGTGATAACGTGACTGGTGTACTCGGGAAAGGATATTAAAATGCTAATCCCTCTTAAATTTTTTTTTTTTTTAACAACAAAACTACAGCTAAAACCTGTAATGTATTTTCTCAAGAAAATTTCACAATTTCATATTAAAATATCGCGTTTTTTCAAAAGAGGATTAGAGGAAGCTAGGGGGGCGAATTTTCTCTTTAGTTAAAAATTAATCATCATTAAAGGATAGCAAATAACCTAAATCTATTACTGCCTCAGAGTCACCCTAGTAATACAGAAGCAATGGTGTAGCACGAGGGGAATGGGTGAACGGTTCCCTGGAATAGTTATAAAAAAAAAATTATATCCAAATATTCAATCAAAAATAATAATATAAAATTAATTGAAGAAAATTTTAAATTTATTTCTGAAATGAATTCTGATTCTGTCTGTGTAAAATCAAAAGGAACACAATTCAATTCAAGTAGCATAACTAAAATTCATAAATAAAAAACTAAAATCTAAAAAAAAAATTGCCGATTAATGATTTGAATAATCATTTGCCAATTTTCAAAATTTGCCTTCACACGAAGTTTAATCGTTTGAAATCTCATTTCATCACAGAATTTCACCTTCGCTTCACTTGGGATAATTTACGAATATTAATCGCTGCATTTATAAAAGGTAGGTTCCGAGGTGTCTTAATTTTGTCAAGTAGAGGAGGGAGAAAGAGGGTAAACAATTTTATATACTGGCAGATTTTTGAGGCCGGAAATTGAAAAAAAAATGAACAAAAATAGTCCAAAAAAATGTAAAATGATTAAAATGTTTGAGATTTGAAATTTTAAAAAATTTTAGATTTCAGGATGAATTTATACCTACTCATGAAATAGAAAATGTACAGAAATCGTCTCAAAAGAATGAAGGAAACAAGTTCACCAAAATAGATCCTGAAATACAAACTCTGTGGAAAAAAATACGCTGAGATCAAGGAAAAAATTCATTGATACTTTTGAAAACTCCCTCAGCAGACAGGCCAACCAGACCAACGTACACTAGGGTAACCTAGAAAAAATTAAATTTCAAATTCCGGGGCACAGGCCCCCTAAATTTTTTTGTCTTTCACCTACAACATATTTAAGCTTTGTTACGACCAGATTGAAGCACATTTACTCGTGCTGTCATGTCCTCAAAGTCACGTCATGAGTCACAGTTTTTATGGAATTTTTAAAGTGCTGTATCTCGCTTGGTTTTTGATTTATGCGAAATATGTATAGAACCTTTCTTGTTCTGCATGAAAAGATCTATTAAAAAGTTTACATACAATTTTTGCCTATATTAGAAATTGAAGGCGCTACAAAACTCTGAAATTTGAGGAAAAGTACCGATTTTATGGAAATTTTGAAATGCCATAACTCTTTCAATTTTTAGTTAAGACATAACATGTAAAGATCCTTTCTTATTCTGCATAAAAAGATCTACAAGAAAGATCGTATACGATTTTTGTTCAAGTGGAAAACAGAAGACGTAGCATTGGTTGAAACGAAGAAAAATCACGATGAAATTTTTTCCATCAATATGTTTAATTTGTAAGTGTACTACATTGATCCCGTTACCCAAAATCACGATGATCTGGTTCAAAGACGACGAAAAAAGCATACGAGTTAAATTCTAGGACACCCTGTATAATAAACATCGTATCATCAAAGTGTAAGAAATATCTTATTGCACGAGTACTACAGCGTACTACAGCAGAAGCAACGAAAACATTCATGAAAGCATTACCATGAATCTTCATTAATAAAAACCAAACCTTCTCGTCGGTCTTTGAGCTCTTGTGGCTGGGCTGTGGCTGTACCGTAGCAGGACGGCGGGTATGGTAGTGGCCGGTGGACAACGCTCTATACTAAATACATGCTAACCGAGGCCGAAAACTTTACTATACGTACAATGCTTCCTACTCTTTGAACACGTTGTTTGAGCCGACTACACCGTTAGGTACATCTTTCTCGTAAAACACAGCTCTATAAACTTTATCCAGCATGCAACATCATCACACCGAAGATAGCGTAAGCATAGCTCTTCTCATTTTATTATGTAGATATAGTACACACTATACGTACAGCAGTGTGTATACTTCTTACTCGGTACATAGTAAATACACAAACACACGCTTCGTAAAACCTCCAAATCCTTATTTCTAATTAAATTACAAATTGTTAAAATTTTCTACAAAACCGCCACCGTTAATAAATCCTCAATTTATCAACCCAGCCAAGCGTAAATTTCGCGCAACTAAATTTTTCTTCGTTTTTATCACGATACCGAAAATGGTTTCTTTAACTGCCTTCGCTTTGGCTGGCCACCCCTTCTTACGTAACTTACCCCGACAATACGCCATAAATAAACCGAGGATAGTATTTCCAATTAGGAACGACCGTACCCGAAAAAAAATTAATTACACAAGCATTCGAAAATTCTATATAAAATATATCTATTTACTTACGTATAGTATAATACTCTCTTCGCGACCATAATAATGTACATTTTTTACGTATATACAGTATCATCCCACAATGCACTATGCAGCTCCTTTCTCTTTACTTTTTAATTCCACATGCATCACAACCTGCTTAATTACTTCTTCCTCTTAATTAGAATATCGTTAAAATTGTAAATATTTCAAACTTTTTTGGAAAAACCAAGTAAACTTTTTTTTTTTTTTTTTCAGAGCCAGCAACACCGCAACATTTTTAAAATTCGACAAATACCTTCATAACTTTCCATCATCCTAGACGATTTACTTACGTAGGTAATTTTATACAGGTTAGGTACGTCCTACGTATTTGCTTATACGAAAACCGAGCACTCGGCTCCTCGGTTTTCGTATAATAACGATAACGCGACGAAAACACGCTGCATCAAATTTTACGCTATCAAGAAGCAACGCACAACATCCTTAAAATTTTATGGCTTCACTTTGAAATTCACAAATGCGTAATGTAGATGCTCTTGAGGTTAAATTTGCGTAAATTTTTCCTTTAGTGAATATATACGCGATTACGAGAGCAAGAATATTCAACTAAAGGGCTTTTAAAATTCTATTCCTGGCAGCGAAATTGAAGAAAATTTAACATCTCTACATAGGTAAGGTAAACGTACATGAGCCTATCCGTATACTTACAGTATGTTACAAAATTTTCTTAGGCTTTGAATTTTAAATAAATAAACGTAGTAAATAAAATTGAAAAAGAAGTAACTTCATTTTCCCCACGAGTTGGTAGTTTTTTTTTTTAATTTAATTTTTACAAGCATAGAAGGCAAAGGATAAATTGAGTTATCAACAATCAGGGCTGATCAAGCATTAAATAAATTTTGAACATATGTTTCTTTGCTGCGATGAACTTTTCTCACCTCCCCCCCCCCATCTCCAATTACTGAATTTTTTTTTGAAAAAGTATAGCGAAAATGAGTAGCTGAAATTTGAAACTAGAACAGACGATAACATAAAAGGATTTCTGTGTTTGTTATTGTCCTGATTTTCTATACGTCATGGTATCAAAGGAAATCAGGTTATTTATAGACTATCGACCTAAGATGGATGCTAGGAGGGGAGACGTGTCAACAAAATCCATTTTGGTGTCCTAGAGGTCGATTATAACCATTCTGGAGCATGTCAAATACTCACTTCTATCAATTTAATTTTTCTTATTCAATTTTTTTTTCGTTCTCAAAAACTGAAATCATTTACTCGTCAACATACCAACTAAAATCGTTCGAATTCGGTTACTAAGCTTAGATTGACTGTGGACTAGATATATTTGAGTGAGGATGAAATTTGGCAAAGGGGGTGCTGAATGAGCTGAGCCGCTGAGGTACAGCAATCGCAAAAATTGGAATCAAAATTCTTTCAGCCTGATTTTCTGGCATATTGTCAATGAAAACCCCATTATGGGGGCTACCGAGCTACGATCGATGGAGAGGGGAGTATCAACAAAAATCGTTTTGGGACCCTATAAGGCCATTGAGACCATTTTTAGATAGGCCAGATATTTATTCTTTTAGGTTATTTTTTTTTTTACCAAAATTATAAATCATTTACTCACGAGGGAACGGTCCGAAGTGTCCATCGTCAATCTGCACAAATGGTTGCCCATCACGTAGTACTCCAGGCGGCTACATCTGTCTGGCATACGACTACTTTTCACGTGCCAGCAGTGTTCCAACGTTGAAAAAGTGATACCATTTTATTGTCATTATTTTAAATTTTTTTGAAAATTGTACAGGAGTTGGATAGAGATCGATGAAATGAACAAAAATGGTCATATGAATAATTTGTCTAACTCAAAATTTGAAGAGGCAGTGATTTGAAAAAAATAAAAAATTTGTAGAATTCCTTATATCTCCCCTCTTAATAAACCTAGGAAATTGATTTTCAGATAAGTTGTACAACTTTGAATTTTCTATCCATTGACTAAAAAAGAGACAATTTTTGTGTTTCTGGCCCCTCAGAACCCTATTCTCCAAAATGGAGAAAAACTTGATTTTGATTCAAGGTCATCCCTACTCATATATATCTAATGCACCATTGAACTGAGCCAATTGACCGAATTAGTGCGATTTTAGTCAGTATCGAACGGAGTAAATGAGTTTAATGTTGGGGAAAAAATAAAAAAATAAAAATAAATACCTGACATGGTCTAATATTGTCTTAATGGTCTTCTAGAACCCCAAAACGGATTTTGTTAATATGCCTCCCCACCGTCAGTCGATAGAGTGTAATAACCTGGTTTTCATTAACAATATGACATAAAAAATCAAGTTAAAAAATGTAAAGGAAGTAGGTTGATTCAAAAACGCAATAACATTCACGATTCAACCAACGACGTTTTAAACGACAAAAACTTTTCTTCCTCGCTTCGTATTTCGCGTATCCACCTCTTGCCAATGAAGCTCTAGCAGAGAAAAAATGAAAACTCGCTTTTATCAAAACTCAAGAAACCCCAAAAAAGTTTTGAGTAGAATTTCATATTGAAACCATGATGCGAATAAAAGAGAATGCAGCGCACACAAACAATTAACTACATGAAAAAAATACACCACATTTAGAAAATATATACGTTATATAATTTTGTTGATTTTAAAAATACAATAAAATAATCAAGATTTACACAGATTGGTAAATCATGCTGATGCCATACTTTGATTTTATTTATATATATATTGCTAGGAATAGAAAAAGGAATCGTTTTTGAAGAAGGTAGCTATACTTAGGACACTGAACACATAATTCATTTCAAAATGATGAAAGAATTTCGCGCAGAAATAAAAAGAATGATGAAGTTGAAGCGAAACCAAATTCACGATAAAAGTTTTGCTCCATTAAGATGCATGTAGGATGTACAAGTGCATACACATAAGACCAAATACTCATAGTTTATATAGTTGCTAGGGAAGGGACGAAATTCTTGACAAAATACATACTATCGCGACTAATACACTTCCAGTACTACAAGATGTACCGAAAAGTTCCCAAGATGATTTCACTAGTTGATAGAACTGGCCCACAGCAATTGACATTTTTACAGATACATGTTACCAATTTTGAAAATTAAAGTGGCTAAGCATTATTGAAAAATAATTTCCAAATTTCATTTTAGGAACAATTTGAAGTTTAATAACACAAATGCACTTTTTTCCTACCAATCATTTCACAGAAATCGAAAATTTTATTTTTGATAGAATCAACTTTTATCTCCAGTTCCTTCCAAATGAATGTTAGGCAAAAAAAGTACATATATGTATTAGGGTGGGCCAAAAAAACGATTATTTTTTTTTTCACTCGGTACCCTGAAAAACTGGTTGGTAGACACCTCAAAAAAATTCTCTCCGCGTATGA